>JARJDS010019059.1:0-10839 GCA_030264155.1 Atheta pasadenae | reverse complement strand
GTTTACATAAAGTGACAAAACGAGAGATGAGAAAAGTTTTATTGAATGTGAAGGGAAAGTGACGCTTTTGTCGCCTACGCGGCGCAATTAACCACCACCAGGGGGTGTTGGACTTTTCCACCCTCTTTTGGTTTGGTCGTTTTGTATGTTGAGAGAATTGGAGTTGGTTCAGACATTTGAGCTTCAGCTTAGGTCTGGCAAGGAAGCCAATAAGACCTTTTGTGAAATTTGCCATTCATTAAAGCCCTAAACGAACGCTGCTACGCATACAAAAGTTAATTGAGTCAAACAAAGCCGCAGATGTAGACGGGCAGACAGACTGATAGATTTTTGGTTGGAAATGTGAATGGAAATTTTTTGTTTTTATTTATTAATAAAAGCAATAAAATAACATTTTTCATTTTTTATGTTTGTCATGTTTAATGACTTGGTTAATTTTGTTAATGTTTCATTTGTTTTCCCTTGAGTTAAACCTGTAATTTAAATTTTAATATTTAAAAAATGACTGTCATATTATTTAATTTATTTACTTACTTTAAATTTGCATTATGTTTTAATGTAAATTATGATTCATCATTGTTGTTTCTTTATTGTTTCTTTTTTCTGTTGTTGGTTTGTGTCCTCTATTTATTCTTTTTCTCATTTGCATGTCGGAGTCACTAATAAATAAATAAATAAACGACGTAACGCGATGCCTACGCTACGCTTTCGTAGGCTATTTTAGCAACTACCCTATTTTCATAGACGTATTTCATTCCGTCGTCTCATTTATATTCCCAACTAGTCATTTCTGCACGTGGGAGCCCCATTGTGGCTTGCGTTTTCTGACGGCGTGCGGCGAGGGCACGCGAATCCCCGAGCAATCAATTTTCATGAAAATTGGGGTCGAACGAATTAACTTAACTCGATGCAAGTGGGCTCAACAGCCGCAACCACGACCGAATAGAATGTGCATAACGCGACACGACACGAAACAATAGATTACCCAAATTTATTATTATCATTACCTACTATTTTATGTAACAATATAAAAAAAATGAGGTTAAACATATACATTTTAGTCTAGCAGGAATTTAAATTTGGGGGTTTTAAGTGTAAAACAAAAAACATTTGGTTAGGTCAGTACAGAGGTGATTTGTTTATGTTTGTTGTAGTGTTTTGTTTTTTTTGAGTTCATGTTGTTTTTAGATTTTGTTTCTGTTTGTTTTGATTAAACGAAACTTTTAAATATTAAAAATACAAAACAAGTGAGCGTAACTTTAACACTTAACCACGGTCGTAAATAAACATCTAATGTAATGTAATATGTAATAATTCCGGAAATGTTGTCAGACGTGTTGGCGTTGTTGTATTATAGTTTAGCTGGTGGTTTGGTTGCCTGGCACAACGCATTAACAAACATTAAAAGTTGTAAAATTACGCTAACATGAACATGTAAACATATAAAACATAATTTGTCTTTTATGCAACAAGTAAAACGAACAAAACAAGATTAAAAACAAAATAAAAATTTAACATTCTAATGAAATAAATATTGGAAATGATGAGGGATGTGAGATTTGAAGTAAAGTTTGAAATGTGTAATGACGCGAATCATGAGAACCATTCAGGATTTAGGAAATTTCGGAAATCCTCAATGGTACTGTGTATGAAGATGAAGGAAATGGAGGAAAACGTGAATGCTAGATAAACATTTGCACAGAACTTGGATCATGCGGTTCATGCCTCATCTCACAAACATTGTTTGACTAAAATTAAGGGAGGGCCGTATCCCACACTCACTTTAATACATTTAACGAAAGTTTAAAATTTATCTTTCGGTTTCTTTGTTTTATGATTAAAATTATTCGTAAAAACTTACAATTTTGTTTTCCGTAAAATTTGTTGTTTGATTTCATTGAAATTGTTTGCAAAATTTATGATTAACCAGTAATGTATTAATCGATCGGAATGTAACAACTAACAATTAATCACTATGCAAATTGTTTCATGCTTATAATCAATTGCATTGTTTTTTTTCACGATTAGCGTTTGTTTCAATTTCCAAAACACTGAATAAAGCAATGAATCATTTACTCAAATGAATTGTTGTCTATAATTGAACGTGTTTCGTAACTGTTTCAATGAGTAGTTTGGTAATTTTCGGTTTGTGCTTTGTTATTATCTGTATTTCTCCTTTCCGACCAAGATTACAATAGGAAGTGTTGGTTGGTATCAAGTGTCGACAACACGAAACGGAACAACGGTATCACTGATAACAGTTTGTGCAAAACAAAACACAAACTTTACATATCACATACACCAAATGTTTTTTGTTATAAAAAGAAACAGAAAACAAACAAACGACATTCAAGGTTGTTGTTTTAGTTCTTTTGTTTTATTTCATTGGTGTTTTGTTTTGTTTACTAGTAATGCGTTTGTTTTGTTTGATTATTAGAAAGGACAAGTGTTTGAAATATTGCATTTGTTTTGTTTTGTTTCGATAAAAACAAACATAAAACATTTGTTGCATTTGTTTTCTTTCTAGTTATGTTTTGTAAATAAATATTTTGTCATCAAAAGCATTCTCATTAATTAATCACGAACTAAATAAGATGAAACTCACGCTACTTGTGCAACTAACTGAATTTCTGTAGTTGGTTTGATGTTTAAATCTTCGTTGCGTTGCGTCATTACATCTATTGCGATGTGATGTGAGACCCATTATAGTACATTTTGTTGTATATGAGTGGCGTGCCGACAAACATAACTAATAATTTAAAGCGCAAGTGCATTGAAACAATGCAAGTTAATTATTATCTGTTACAGTAGTGATGCGCACCGCGTATAAATTCATTCGAAAATACTAAGTGTTTATACAAATATTCTAAAAAATTTAAACTTATTTTACGTTAATTTATTAATAACCACTTGGTATATTTGTAAATCGTATTAAATGAACACGAATAGCGAAATAGAATTAGAATCATCATTCTGATTCTGAGTCTGAATCTGACTTTAAGTCTCTAATAATGTTGTTGTACTATATGTACTACTTAGTGCTAGTATTGTTGTACAGTTGGGTGAAGCTTATATTTCACTCAATCGCACTCGACTTTTGTTTTGGTTGAAGTTAACGTTGTTGAATGAGAGAAGTCTTCCGTCTTGCGTTTGGTTTTACTTTAGTTGCGTTAGTTCTGCTTCAGTTTGGTTGCTTTGGCTTCGTGTTCTTGAAAGCTCTACTTTGGTGCTTTCGAGTAGATGCAAGTGTACAGCGTGTGAGATTTTCCTTTGCCAAGAAACAATCGACCACACAGGCACACAGCGAATGAGTTTATAATCAAGTCGTTCATTTGTTTTCGCTTCCATTAAAATAATAATATAATAATATTTACTTTGTCAGTGCATACTTAGAATTAACAGCTATGAGTATATAAAATATTAGATATATATTTTCACTATATATTTCTCTATATATTTTATTCTTTTATTTGTTGATTTTTGTATATTTTAGTTTTCTATTTTTTTTGTTAAAGGTATAAACGCGCATTAATAATATATTGTCCGTTTTATAATTGATGATAATGTAAAATCAATAATTGTGTCTTTAAATTGAGAATAACATGTAAACATAATTAATATTATGCAGTATAATGGATGACAGTGTGTTGTATTGTGTTTTATCTATTATCGTAATATCATAAATTATTAATTATTATATTGATAAATTTGAACGCGTAATGTCGTTTATGATCAAAACAATATTACTCAATAGAGAAAGATTACGTTATCAATAAAACAGTTTGTTCATCGCTCAATAGAATTTGAGGTGTAAATAAAACAATACTTTAAGCAATACTTTCTTTATGCGTTATCGTATTTGTTTAAAATTGCAATTCACAAATCAATTTTAACTTTTGTTAACGTAACAAATATTTAGTTTCTGATGACTCATTTCAACGACATTACAATTCCGGTTTGTAATCACTTTAAATTTGAATCATGGGAAATTTTATTTCCTTGTTCAAATTAAAAAATAATGATTTGAAATGAAATACAGAGATTATTTCAAGGTAATTGTCTTTGTGTTGACACGTTTTTCCGATGAATCAATCGTTGAACTTGTAAATGGATATGTCAAACAATTACCAATCAATAAATACGGATATTTCTTGTCATCCTGTCTTTAATCGTGTTGTAATCGCGCTTTAAACGTAAGTACAACGACGAGAGACCGTCACCATCTGTCGATTGGGAAATGGCGCCCTTCGTCGTGAAACTCGCATTTGTCATTCTTTACGAATCACAAGACACTTTCAAGTTTACAAACTAAAACTCGACCAAACTCAACATACATCCGTCCACACTCAATCGATAACTAATGCTTCTAAGAACTTTTAAGTTTGAAACGCACATACACACGATGACTACCACAAATCGCCTTGGTTTCACTTTGTTCGATTAACCATTAACGCTCACGTTTACCTCTTTTTGTGTTTAGTTTATTCTTAATGGTTAATGATTACGATTATGCTTGTAATTCACTTTCGTTCGCGTTTGCGATTGCTACTTAACATGACTAACCGTATTAATATGCGTGTTAACATGTTTAGGTATTTAAACTTTTAAATATTTAACGTTTTAATTAAACAAAGAATTCAAATTTTTTATGGATAAAAATATTAACAGTAAATATACGCTATTTGCAATATAATGTTATTGCTCTCAACTCTTGCTCCTCTCGCGCTCTCATTAAAAACGAATTTGTTTCCATTAATGAAAAATGAGCACCACTCAAGGTTGTACTGTGTGTTGTCGTACTTACTTATTATTTATACATGGCGTACCACAACACACGTATCCTTGTTTTCCTTTCATAGCGTCCAACACTGTCCAACACCATCCAACACGATTTGTGGTGTGCCGTATATTTAGTGTTTTCTTTACTCGCCTAGTTACATACAACCGTGGTGGTTGGTTTTTAGTTTATATTCGATATGCGAGCGCGTAACACGAGGAAAACTCGACGAAATAACGATCCAAGTCGGTCTTGGAAAAAAATATATATCGTGTTCGATATTATACCCACAATCCAACAACATGCCTACATTTGGATATTCTGTACGTTTGTAAATCGATGCAATTCAGTCCTGTCGTTAAATCCAAAGGTGTCGGACGTAAAACTTCGTTTTTTGTCCCGTAACTGGAACATAAAAATAAAAAAATAATAAAAAATAAAAGAAAAAGTGTGTAAAAAGTGGTAATAAAATTTATTTTTAAAAAATCTTGAATTTTTTAAATATTAATAAAGAATTTGTGCAGTGTTTGTACTTACTCAAGAGTTGTGGTCCGCACTCAAGCATAAAACATAGTTTTAATAACTTCTTAGTTAGCTCTTGTACTCGTAAGTCATGCAGAAGTAAAGAAAACACGTCAAAAGTAAAAGTGTTGTTAGCGCAGGCGCTAGTTTCGTTTTTAGTTCTTAAGTTCTAAGTTGTGCACAAGACACAAGTGCAATTTTCTTCCTTCAACTTTGTTCGTTGGTTCATTCGTTCGTGTCTTCAAGTGGTTCATGTAATTCTTTACGTTTCTTCGTTCGTGGACGTTGTGGTGGCATTCGCGTGCTTTGAACCACCTGCCACAAAAGAAAAACACACAGTTGACTTCATTTCACATCGAGTTCTCGTTGAGTTCAAGTGTTTTTAACCGGAGCATAAACGTTAATAATTTTTTTCCTACAAAAACATTATTATAATTAAATATTGTTTTGTTTGTGTGTTGTGAATTGTGTGAATTGGATGTTAAACACTTGGACACTTCCTGATTCTGTTTGTCTGTGTTTTTCTGTGGCTACTGTTGCAGCACTCGTGCACTACTTACTCTGATTGTGTATGGACCAATCGTTGTCGTCGAATGCAAAGCAGTCGCAATGGTAGTGGTGTCACGGTGGTGTTAAGTAACACGAATTAAAAACGGATTTAGTATTGTTCGTCGAATCGACTGTGCCGGACGGTGTTTTAACTTTGTCCACTTTGTTCGAACAGTCAACGCCGACTTGACGCGTTTGCGTTTGTTATTTGTACTTGTTAGTGTTTTGTTTTATCTAACGCGTATGCTTGGTTGCATACATAGGGAAGTTTCAACTTGTCAATTGTGTTTTAATAAGTTTTGTTAAGTGTTAATGAATTTTCATGCGTTTTAATGCAATTGTTATGATTTGATGGTGTGTTACCATGCAAATTTAGTGTTTGGATTCGAAAGTAGTAAAACTGATAAAGTTTATTGCTTTAAATCGAATGTGGATGATTCATGCTGATGCAGATATTCGTGAATTGCTTATTGTTGTAATCGCGAACAAAAGCTTTTCGGTGCGCGGACCATCAGTTGCAGTGGCACTAAATTGTTATTATTACACGCTGATTGTGTAAAATCGCTGATTCAAATGTTGTAAGACCTTAAGTCCAACGATATTTATTTAAACAACGACTTAAAATGGGTGACGGTGATCCGTATTATGCGTTTCAAAAGGAATACGATGAACAATATGAGTATGAAGTGGAAATGCGTAAAAAGCGACTAAGTTGGGAACAATATTGGGCATGGTTCGTTGTTTTTTTTATTTTTTATTGTTGTTGCACGAATTATGTGTATGCAACTTGTCGTACTTTATATTTCACTTAAAGTATAATGCAAAGAATGCTTTTGTTTTTTTGTTGGTTGTTTACTTATAGTTTTTTGTTTTGTTTTGTAGTGAGCAATCGATAGCTAGCGCTCGTGCGAGTGTTATGGTCTATGACGATGTCAACAAGAAATGGGTACCGTCAGGAAGTTCGTCTGGATTGTCCAAGGTGCACATCTACCAGCACACTGTCCAGCAAACGTTTCGCGTTGTTGGCCGCAAGCTGCAAGACCATGAGGTGGTTATTAATTGCGCCATCTTGAAGGGGCTGAAATATAACCAAGCCACGGCCACGTTTCACCAATGGCGTGATAATAAGCAGGTGTACGGGTTGAACTTCAGCTCGAAGGAGGACGCTGATTTGTTTGCTCGGGCAATGTTTCATTCGCTGGAAATACTCAGTAATATTGTGCGACAACCGCAGCAGCAGTACTCGCCGGCGCAGCCACCCACGCAGCAACAGTACGACGAAGATATGGGTTATCGCACCATGACGCGTGAAGATGTCGCCATGATTCAAGAACGGCGGATATCCACGTCGTTGATGTCGCCACAGCAGACGTCGCCCATGAATAATGTGCCTCAAGCGCCAGCACTACCTAATAATGTAGTTCAACCTAGTCCAATATCGCCACCTTCCAATCCAGGTATATTTGGTTGCATATCTTGGAATTTAAAAATAGTAAAAATAATTATTAATTTTTTTTGTTATTTAAAGGTCATCAACGTACGACCAGTGCACCGCCAGCACCACCGCCAATGAGTGGTCCCCCACCCCCAATGGGTGGACCACCACCACCACCGATGGGTCCACCGATGGCGCCACCAGTACCACCAATGGGCCCACCGATGCCAATGCCAGCCATGAATGGTAATTGTGGCCCACCACCAATGGGACCACCAATGCCAATGATGAATATGGGTGGACCACCACCTCCGCCGCCGCCGCCAATGAACATGACGCGTTCCGCAAGCAGCGATCAAGTCGAAAATTCACTCGCTGCGCAATTACAAGCAGCGCGGTTGAAGAAGTCGCAGAAACAGAATGCGCAACCGCCTCCGGCTGAAAACAGTGGGTCATCGACTAGTAGCGGTGGTAGTAGTAACTACGGCACGATAGGTCGTGGCGGCGGTGGAAGCATGGCGTCCATGATGGATGAAATGGCCAAGACATTAGCACGACGACGAGCAGCTGTAAGTTTTTAACCTCAAAACTTTGAAATGTAATTATAATTAGTTAAGTACGAAAATACAAAGAGGTTTTGATGCAGGTCGACAAGAAACCTATTCAAAAGCCAGACGATGATGATAAGAAGGCGACGTGGGAGAAAACCAACACATTGCCGGCGAACAGCAGTAAACATGCGCACAACGGTGATTCGCCAAAAAGCGTTCGTAAACGGTTTGGATCCGCATCTGAAGAGACCATCCTCAAGGTGAACGGACTCACCGATGGTCTGTCACTCGCGCCTACAGATCTTGAAACGCTCAAAATCGAGTTAGTCAAGGAGATGCAGAAAGAAATTACGAAAATGAAGCATGAAATTTTAGACGGTAATTATTTTACTTTTTACTCTAACTTTTTTTTACATTAACTAAGTCTCACTATACAAGGCTTTACCTAATATAAATTTTTACTTTGTTTTTATTGCTGAATATTTAACGCACCATATAAACTTTTTAATGGATTATATCTAAATTGAGCAAAGTTATGCAACTTTTATTACATTTATCGATTGTTCCAAACTTTAGACAATTTATAGCCTTGCACAAGCACAATTTCCATTAGTGCACGTTAGTAAACGACGCCGAGTTGAATCCAATTAACCAAATGCGTTTTATCTGTTTCAGCAATCAAATCAGAACTGAACCGAAGATAATTTAGCATAAACGATGTTGCGAACAAACACATCAGCGTTAACGTTAACCCTAATCAGAGCAAATAACTGCAAGACTACTGTACTGCAAGAACAATTTTATAATTTTACATTCTTAAGGTTAAACTAAGGAAGGAGCGAACGCAACGGCGACGAACGCAATTGGGCTTTGTTACGCTTTGGTATATAACTATCATTGTGGCGTATGGACGCTACACTCATAAACAAAACATAACAAAAAAACATGACACTACACATTAAGTACCGATATGTATTTATTAGTCAACGACGGTGGTAAAAGATGAGAATAATGGAGTGATCGAACTGCAACTTCGCAACAAAAGTAAGTATTGTATAATAAAAAATGAGTGAAGGCGATAGCGTAATGATAGAACGATAACGATAAACATGGATGTTTCCTAAGGCTGTTTTCCGTATTTACAATTAATTTATAATGGTATTTAGTGAATTAAACTACTACTACACCATAAAAAAATACGAGTATCTTCAGAAAAAGAGTAAAATTCAAAAAAAAAACAAAAATTGTTTTGTTAGGTTAGAAGTATGCAGAAAAAAAATCATACAAACACAGAATATGCTAAAATAAACCTAAAACATTCAAATTCTACTAATAATCAAACGAAAACAATCGGTTGTGTCTAAGTAATGAAATGTAGATTGAAAAAATGTAAAATCATGAATAGGAAACGAAATATTAAAAATTAAAGAAATGTATAGAGTAGACAAATGCGAGCGTGGTTTATGCTCGTTTCTAAGACAATTTTAATCGATGCGATTGCTAGTTGTGCAGATTAAACAAAGCGAAGAACGGAAACGCTGTTAATACCGGTTGATAACTGAAAACGAACAGAAAACTAACTGAATATATTACATGTCTTTTACATTTTTGTAATAATACGGGTCTGTCATTGTTCATCGTTCATTTGTTTTGTTAATAATTTACAACAACTTATTATGGTTAATAGTTGTGTTTATTGTAACAATAGCATGAAATATGGAAATTTAATGGAAAACCCCAACGTTTTTTGTCATTTCGTTTGTTTAAATTGATTGCGATTGGTTTGAATGAAGAGCGCATTATTTTTGTATATATATTATATATTAGTTCATAAGGACTTCCAGTATTTATTAAACATAAATTATACACGTTCATACAAACGACACGCGCGATACAATTCCAGATAATTGTCAAATATTGTGCCATTCATTCATTGTTCATTGAATTCATTCAAATCAAATTTATGCCGAAACTAAGAAACAAACAAAAGAGTGGTTGAAGTGTGAGAAGGGTGGAAAAAAGAAAGAAACCAAACTTGTTAATCGTATAAACGTGTAAACGCTTTAAAACAAATATTCGAACATGTGTATATTCATTCGTACCTAGCGAAAGGCATATTTAATTAATAAGTAAGTACATAATTACTCATGCATAACATTTAACACTAAACATGCATTTTAACTTCATTCACATTACATACATCGAACTATATTATGTTTACATTGTGTTTGTATAACGTTGAACAGATTTTATTCCACAAATAATTTCGTAATCAGCGAAAATGAGTTGAACTTAGTGTACAAGGTGAAAATTATACATAATCATTCTGAAAATGAAGGAAACGTATACAAATGCTTAAAATTAAAAACAATTAATTACATTTTTTTGGTAATTTGTAATTAATTTGTAATTATTTTGAAAAAAATGGTAATATTTATTATTATTACTTGTTTTGTTCTGTATTGTATTTAGTTTCCTGATTTTTTATTGTATTAATGAACTTTGAGGTAGTTGAGCGTTTAATTGACGATGATTTCTTTTTGTGATATTTTGCTTTCTCTATTAATCTAATATTTTTTGTCGTTTTACATAGTAGCGTTTTATGCACCGCAAAGTGATTGATTTTTTTGTCAACAAACAAAACACAATATAAGTGGTATTTTTTTTGAATATTTGAATAACGAACAATAACGAAAAACTTTAAATTTTTTTGATTGAATTTGGTTGTTTTGTTGATTACACATTGAACAACACTGATTGTGATCTCACGAACAACAATTTTTGAATTTTTTTTCGAATAAAAACTGAGTGTTTTTATTGGGGAAAATGTTGGAATGTGGGAAGTGAAATGAAAAACATTATAGTATGATAATGATAATGGATATAACCAAAAATAAATGTATGATTTTATTGTGGCGTGTAATAAGTGAGAAAAAGACGAGATGTGGAAATTAATAAGATAAAAGAGGAAAGCCGAAGAAATGTGAAACCATAATAGTTTTTTT
>JARJDS010019029.1:0-10269 GCA_030264155.1 Atheta pasadenae | reverse complement strand
GGATATTGTTTTCTACGCGTGTGTCTCAATATTTTCCCATGCATTGAGACATTTTCACATGCTCTTTCGCGAGCGCCAATGAAAGTCGCACACGAATCCAACTTAAGCTCAGAAACAATTGAGTAGAAAAAAATAGTCGCAAGAAAAAAGAACGCCGTGATATTATTATATTAAATCCAAGTATGTTTGACTCGGCGGTGGCAACACACATTCTTTCATTCAGTGAAAGTATTCAGTATAAACATTTCAATTGAATTTTAGATACAAGATTTTAACTTTTTTCTTTTTGTCGTGTGTGAGTATGCGTTGGGCTTGGTCGGAGTTTTAATTTGTAATTAAGTGAAATGAGAAATTATCGTAAACGCATGCGACAACTTTTTAATCATAATAGTAATAAAATTGTTTTAGTTTTAAAGCTAGAAACAATCAAATATTGAAGAATTTTAATTATTCGCGGAACTGTTTTTGTGTGCGCAAGCGCAGGTAGAGCATGACTTTATGTTGGTCGACATGTTACACATTTTTGTTTTTTTTTTAAGTTTGAATTGCACTCGGTCGACTTGACCAACGACCAAAAACTGACCATGTTTTGATGTCTTCAGTTATGTGGTTTATAATTGCTATCCAACCAAAAGTTTAATAACTTTTATAAATTTTATGTAATGAGTAATGCGCAACAATTCACTTACGTGGTACTTACTTACGTGCGTTGTAATTACACGCAATGTGCGTTTGAGTTTAATTTACTTTGAGTTTTGATCATTTTCAAAAACTTTAGATGGTAAAATATTGATGACCAAAAGTTGCTCAACATTGAGGGATGAAATAAAATACCTAGGGGATTATTTACAACAAGGCATTAATATACGTTAAAGAACAACTCTTTGGCTGTAAAATAAAAATTAGAAAATTAATTTTTATTAATTTGGTGAAAAAATATGAACAATTTACAATCGCGTGCTTTCAAAAATATACTAAGCTTTTTTTTCTAAAATTGCTTAACTTTGAGGGATGAAATAAAATACTTTGGGGATTATTTACTATATGGCATTAATACACTTTAAAGAACAACTCTTTATCAATAAAATAAAAATTTTAAAATTAATTTTTAATAATTTGTTAAAAAAAATATGGCTGATTTACTATCGCGTGTTATTCAAAATTTCGATAATAATTACACCAAAAATTGCACAACTTTAAACATAAAAATAAAATATTTAGGGGATGATTTAGAAACTCATTCTAATACACATTCAAAAACAGCTTTTTATCTTTAAAGTAAAATTTACAAAACTAAAATTAAATAATATAATAAAAAGTTATAACAAATTGTAACCAGGGTGGTTTTCCAAAAATATTTACTACAGTTGTCACTAAAGTTGATCAACTTTAAGGGTTAAAATAAAATACTTTAAGAATATATTAAGAAGTAAAAATTAGACACATTAAGAAACAATTTCTAACCTACAAATAAAAAATATAAATATTAAAATCTATGGACAAACAACAAAGTTATTGACAATTTTCTTTAGGGTTAACTTTCAAACGAGGTTAAATCAATACGGGATCATTGGAAAGTTTGTTTTTCCAATAAAATATGATTGTAACAAGTAAACTTTTTCATTTGCCATCTATTATTTAAGTACACTATGAGTATAGTACACTAAACGATACGTCAATGATGTTAATGATCGTTTAAACAGTTTCGGTGAAAGTTATCCCATCCCTACAGAAGGAACTTTCTTTTCGCTTCTTTGGCTCCGCCGAACCCGTCGAATTCGAACACACTGCATTCATTCACCAGCATTGGCATGCAGACAAATGAACCAAAATGATCAATGAAACGCGCGCGCGCACACATTAAATTTGTGTTTTTCATGAGCAAAGAACTACCTTCCATTCGCTGCGAGAATTTCACCGCTCGAGGCCTAACAGTATCGAGCACTCAGAGTAAAGTCTGCACGACAGCACTTCGCACGACTAATTACTCAAACATATACTCACTGCATGGCACTCATCGATTTTTTCCTTACATTTTCAAGTGTTTCATTGAAGTTCCACGCTTGCGCTTGCAATTGTGAATTCCTGCGTTTATCTCCGTCTTCTTGAACAGATGTACAAAGTGCAATTTAGCATTCCGACATTCTTCGCCGATCTCGCCGCAATCGCGATATGAATTGTTTCTGCGCGCTTCAAGAAGAGTTCCTGACTGCGTTTATCTATGCATCTGCTCGATGCTTCAACGTTTGCATTTTACTTCAGCTAGAATCAACGTGAGCTTCTTCCTAGCGCCTCACCACGAAGTTGCCGTTTGCTTTCCAGCTAACTGTAAACCATGCGATTTACATATACTCACGGTGTACATCGTGTACGTGAAGACCTGTACGTTTTACGGCTATCAGAGCATAACTGGACGTATAATTTTAATAACCAACGTAATTTGTTAGTTGCGTCTATATGCCTGTCTCACCATCAATGTTATTTAATAAATTTCACCCAGCGCAATTATGATTTTTGTTATTTTCCATAAATAACTACACATAAACCACAGTTAAACCTTAAAACTAGTACTATGGGTACCAGGGATGCTGGAATACCACTTGAAGGTATTCCAAATACTTCCAATGATTGAACTTAAAAGCTTTTTTTGGTTTTGTTACAGTTGAAACATGAATAGCACTGATAGAATTGAAAAGAATGGGAAATAGTCAACCCGCAGGACACGCGATACCCAGCGCCCAACGAGGAGGTCCTGTTTTGCATCACCATCCAGACGAGGACCAGTGGACGTCGTCTTATTCACGTTCCCCATCACTTATTCCACCTCCCTACCAACATAAGTTAGTAATACCTGATCCTAATGCACACCAACGCTTACGACCAACCGGAAATGGCGAGATCCTACACTCGGGGGGTACCATCTCAGGCCGACGCCAGGATTGGCAGGGTGTTGCCCGATCAAGCAGTATACCAGCAGTCCGGCAGAGACACCAACAACAATTGCAATCACAGCAACAGATGGGGCAACGACAGGAATACCAACAGTTTCGGGAGAGACCCACAGCCCACAAAACGAGAATACCGCATCGACACAATCAACCTAGAGTTCTTACGCCTTCCTACAGAAAGGACCAGGTTTGTTTGTTAATTTAAACGTTTAGTTTCTAATAGGAAGTTTAATGCTTTAATTGAATTGTAAACAGATGAAACGGTTTGGTTCCGAACCAGATTTAAGAGTACCTTCATCACAAGGTAGTCACACCAGTCAGGAGTATCAAGGGTACCGTGGGAAGAAGAAGTACAAGGCTCCACAACCTCCTTTAACATCCCTATCATCGGTAAATTAATTAAGTTTTTTTTCTTTTTAATGTTTTGAAGGTATCCGAAACCTAAACCTAAATTATTGGTTCCCAGATTGATAAAACTGACTTTGATGAGTGTGGATTAGATGCGGGTTCGCCTATCCGCCGTGCGCGGTTGTTCAAAACACGAGCTGAAACAAAGAAGAAAATTTCTAGTCCTGTAAATAATCGTAGATCATTAGCAGCGCCTGATTTTGGTGCTCTGACCAAACAACAAAAAAGATACAAATCTTCCGATGCTTTATTTGAAAGCGCCAAGAATGAAACCCTGCAAAAAATTGAAGAGAACACCTCAAACTCTAAGTTTGGTAGGCCTCCAATGCCTCAGATGCAACGAACACGAAGTTCTCCGGAGTTCCAAGCGGAGTTGAAGCAAGTCACCAGGAAATTAGTGAACCTAAAACGGGAGTCCGAATCGCAGAAACCTCCTGAAGTACTTAAACCTGAAACAATTAATAATAACAATAAATTAAAAACATTGGACCATAATATTAACCGGAAAGATATCATCAGGAATAAGCTGAAGGAGTTGAAGCAATTGAAGGAGTTGAACCAGGTTAAGGAAACCAAGAATTTGATGATTTTAGAAGAACGTTCTCCCGCGTCAGGAAAAGAATCTACACCGGAAATGTCCCCACCTAAAGTAAAAACGTTTTATTTCGGAATGGATGAAAACGCAAAGATTCCCAACTCAATTGGGTCGGATATAACCAGTGAATCTGATACAGAAACCTCTGGGCATGACATTTCTTTGCAGTTAAGACCAATACTACCAAAAAAGCAATTGGAAATTCCTAGGTTCTCACCATCAGCAGCTTGGAAGTTGTTATCAGTTGACACGGCCATAGACAGTACCCTTGCAAGTGAGGAAGGTTCGGTTTACCTGGAAGATCGTATCGAAAAACAACCGAGACAACCACCCCCTTTTAGACCAATAAACCCGGCTGCTGTGCGAGTACCTTCAACCCACGACAAATCAGGTGATTCTGGAATATCAGGAGACGAAACTCCAGATGCCCCACCTCCAGTAAGCCCTAAGCAGAGAGGTATTTCTTGGACCCCGCAACAAGACCTGGGCGACGATTCTAGTCTAGATGGATCCAATATAGATCTTGATGTTAAGTTCCCAACAAGACCGCATGTTTTCAGTTTATCTTTACCTAGAGACAACCAACTTGCATCGTATGTAGCTGGGGACAAGAATTACACCTACCAACAACCCTACACCAGCTTACAGAAACTTAAAAGATCAGTATCAGGAGTCCTAGCTACTTTGGGTAAACTAGATGATGACCTTGGTGAAGACACTGGCGAAAATTGGTTCTTAAGTCGGTCAGCTCCCAACTCATTAAACAACGGTTTTAATTCTTTGGAAACCCGCAGACAGTACAAGGACTATGACAAGGATTACGATGGACCGAAACAAACCAGGAGGATTATGTACTTACCACAATCAGCCTGCGCTAGTCCTGAAAGTGCTCCTCCAGGAAGAAAAAAACTATTATCGAAATCGTATGAAAACATTTCAACTCTATCAACGCAAACGGTTGAAAGACCTCAACCGCAGGACTTACAAGACCCTCCTAAAGTTGAGGTTAGGAAGTGGACTAAGAAACCTAAAAAGTTTACGTTTCAAAGCACTGTGAGACAGATAGAACGTAAACGGTTAGCTGATAAGTTATCGAAGGAAGCCGAACGTAAAGAACAACAGCGGTTAAGAGAATTGGAAGCTATGCAACGCGTCGAGGAAGAGTTTCAGAAGAAGAGGGCTAGGGAGAAGGCTAGTATCCGGCAGCAATTGAGGTTGTACAGTATGGACGAAACGGCCTGGTCCAGTTTACCACCAAATTTAGAAATAAACCACGAGGTATTTGTTAAAAAAAATTACATTAAATGGTATATTAATAACTTTGAATACAATTTTAGGTTAGACCTGAACCTGATGGTGCAGTATCATCTTCCACATCGTCTCCTACATTTAAGAAGAACACAGAAAAAGACAGGGAACGCGAAACGCAGAACAAGGGAACACCAGGAACTCAAGTTTTATCAGAATTTCGACAGTCACATCGAGAATATAAAGAATTTCGTGGTGGGGGTCGGTATCTCGGCGAGCATGGAGCTATGGTACATCCCAGGGTCACCTGCAACATGCCTAAAGCCACTGGTTAGTCAGTAGATGTAGTGGTTAGATGTAGAACAGTTTAGATTGATGGTAAACCCTCAATTACTAGTAAGTTTCTTTCACTAAACACAAAATACAAACAGAAACCAATAAAAATTAATTAAATATTTGCTTATTTTAGATCAATACGACTATTTACAAAATTACCGAAAAAATTTCGCCCAAGGTTTCCGCCTAGATGACTTACAAGCAGCAAACGTTTTGTCGTGTGGATCAAATTCAAGTCCAGTCTAATCTTTATTATACAAATATTGTACTTTAATAAATAATAAGTAAAAAAAACTTTTCGTTATGTTCTTATCAGTGTGTCAATGTTAACAAAACCGCGTCTTATCATCTCTTCCTGCTCCAACTCCTATTTATATGTATTTGCAAATAAAGCTACATTTTATGATGTGATTATCCGAAAATAAGTCAGTTTACAATGTCGCGCCGCGCCTACCACAACTACCAGCTAGTTTTAAGTGTGCTGTGTTTAATACTAATTGCTATTTGTTCGGGACAAACCAAACCTCCAATTCCTGCAAACTATAACGACACATCACGAAAAACTACATATGGTAATTGGTTGTTTGGTGTTGACTACACCCGCAGAGAAGTTGAATATCCAGGTTATGATGGTTGGTATAACAATTTAGCACGGCCAGACTCAGGGGCCATTGACCGCCCTCTATTGAGGAGGAGCCCCGCGGCTTATACAGATGGCACCTACGCTCCGGCGGGTGCAGACCGCCCCAATCCGTTTGATTTGAGTGAAAATCTACTAAGAGGTCCAATAGGTTACAAGTCCAATACAGGCAAAACTGCGTTTTTGGTGTTTTTCGGTCAACAGATTGTTGAAGAGATCTTAGATGCTCAAAGAGCTGCTTGTCCTCCTGAATATTTTAATATTGAAATACCTAGAAATCATAAGTATAGAGCTCAACACAAACATACACAAATGCCGGTTTTGCGTACAAGGTTTGACCACCGTACCGGGCTTTCTCCGAATAATCCCAGACAACAGCTGAATGAGATCACTCCGTATCTTGATGGTGGGTTGATGTATGGTATTACAAAACAATGGGCCGACCAGTTGAGGACTTACTCGAATGGTAGTGTAGATCCTAATGGAAAACTAGCTTCTTCACATGATGGGTTGTTTCCTGAGTATAACACTCACAGGTTACCAATGGCGAACCCCCCACCTCCATTTCATCATGCAAAATTTATTGAAAACCACGAAACCTTACCAGTGTCACGATTTTTTAGTAAGAACTTAATCAACATCTGAAAGCTTTAAATCTTAAAACATGAACTTATTTTAGAGTTAGGAAATCCCCGAGGGAACGAAAACACTTTCCTCTTAACTTTTGGTGTTTTATGGTTCCGTTACCATAACTTTATAGCTGAGGAAATAAAACGTCACCAACCTAACTTGTCAAGTGAAGGAATCTTCAACGAAGCACGAAAATGGGTGATTGCCACCCAACAGCACATTGTGGTTGATGAATGGTTACCATCTTGGTTATCAGCTGGCCTTCCACCTTACGAAAGATACGATGCCAGTATCGATCCCCAGATTGATCAGTACTTCCAAGCTGCTGCCTTTCGTTTCGGACATACATTAGTCACTCCTGGGGTTTACGTTCGTGACTACAACCGTAATGGGTGTGGTTATGATGCCAAAGGCTTCTTGAATACCAAAGCAGTTCGAACTTGTAATGCCTTCTGGCGACCCCAAGATGCCCTAACTGCTAAGATCAATAAAACTGACGAAGTTGTAGACATCGATCGACTGTTAATGGGCATGGCAAGTCAATTATGTGAAAAAGAAGATCATACAATTGTTGAAGACCTCAGGGGTAACGTTTTTGGCCCGTTGGAGTTTCCCAGGCGTGATTTAATGGCGATTAACGTACAACGGGGTAGAGATCATGGCTTACCAGATTTCAACACAGCCAGACGAGCTTATGGACTTAAGCCTTACACTAATTTTGATGATTTTAAAATAATTAATGACACGGTTAGTGTATAACTTAGTATATAACAAATAACAACAAACCTAGATATATATATTATCGATTACAGATAAGAACAGAGTTAAAACGGTTGTATAAAAATGATATCAACAATATTGATACCTGGATTGGAGGAATCCTGGAAACCACATCAACAGGACCAGGGGAATTGTTCGAAACGATTATTCGGGATCAATTCCGACGTATACGTGACGGAGATCGGTTTTGGTACGAGAATCTTGATAATGGGTAAGTTGATTTAAACGCTACTTAACGCTAGGTGGCGTTACTTGATTTTTAAATTTTTTTAGTCTTTTTACCCAAGAAGAAGTAAACCGCATTAAAAATATTAAAGTTTTCGATATTATAATGTTAGTAACTAAAATGGATTTAAATGATATACAACCAAATGTGTTTCGTATTCCTGCTGGTAAATTTTTTTGAAATTTTTTTAAGTAAATGTTTAAAACATTAAATTTTTTTTTAGAAAACGAAGTAGGAAGTGCTTGCAAAAAACAATTTGAAACAACTAACATTTTGAACGTATCCTATTCACATCTTCCACTTTTAGACCAAAAAGCATTAGATGAAGAATGTCTTCAAGGCTCAACGTTTGATTACTTCTCAGGAAGTGAGGCTTCTTTTATTGGTACATTTATCGGCGTGGGTGCCTTTATAGCAACAATAATAGCGCTTACTTTCTTATTAATTCAATGGAAGCAAACACAACACCAAATGGAACCAACGCCAACTACTAGTGCTTATATTTTCAGTGCTAAGGAAATCGTAGGACCTCGATCACCATCTAGAGATGTGCTTGTATCTTTAGACGAAGCCAATAAACAGATTTTAGTCACTGATCCAAAGGAAACTCTCCTTCGTGCAGTGGATTGCTCGCAAGGTCTTACTTACACGTGCACTATTGATAAATCAGTGGTGATTATCCAAGGTCTTCACGGATATGATTTGGTGTTGATGTTTAAATACGTAGCGATGAGGAAGAACTTCGTGCAGAGTTTAGTCGCATTTGGACCTTTGATTCATTGCGCTGTCAATGAGAATGAGTCGAAACCTTTGTATAAAATTGCTATTCAAACAGTGATCACAAAACAACAACGCCAGGCTGATGTGGAACGTTTCTTTCGCGTTGTGTTTGGACAAACGTTTAAGAAGGATTATAAAAGCTCCGAACAGAAGATGGTGGATGATAGGTCTTTGATTTTGGTTCAAACTGAATTGACTCTGGTGGAGTTTGCTGAAGCTATGGGTATGGATCCGAAAAGTACGATTGCTATTTGTATGTTTAATTTGGTGGATAAGGATAAAAATAATTTCGTTTCGTTTCGGGAGTTTATTGATTTTATTGCAACGTTTTCGGAGGGAAGTGGACAAGATAAGGCTAAATTGTTGTTTAGGATGTACAATGTTAATGCCGAGGGGAATTTACCAATTAAAACGTTTAAACAATTAACTGGGTAAGCTAAATAATTAAAAAACAATAAATATATTAAGTTAATAAAGGTAATAAAGCTAAAAGTTAGACACTAAAACTCAAAATTTTATAGGTTGAACTCAAAACATTTAAATCTACAAGCTGTTTGAGTTAATTTTGAACATAGGACTTTTAATGTAACCATAAACATTAAAAATGTATTTGTTATTTTCATGTTTCAGATCATTTTTAGGCCGTTCATTATCTGAAGTAGATCAAGAAACGTTAAATAAATCAATTGATGAACTTCTATCCCGCAAAAATTTAGCCCACAAAAAGGAATTGACGTTTGATGATTTCCTTAGCATCATTAACGAAGACTACAATACATTAAACAATGTCAAAGTGAATTTATCTTACAATAATAAGAAATTCGGAACCGCCCAACAAGTTGTAGATGATGTCTACCAGTAAGTAAACATAACCTCTCTCAACCTAACCTAACTTATGACATAACCTCATTTCATAACCTCCTCTCCTAATAAATGATTGTTTATTGGTTTATTTTAAAGAGACGTACGCCGTTTTGGTGCCGCCCGTGCAAGAGACACAGCAATGTTAAACGAAGCAGTAATTAAAGAAGAAATTACACCATCATCACATTTTCATTTTGTGCGCTACGTTGAACGTTACTCTAAAGAAATATTTTGGGTTACATTGTACACGTTAGTCTTGATAGCTATATACGCCGAACGCGCGTATTGTAAGTTGCCTATACATTTAACCTCAAAATTTAACTTTAACTTACAAAACAAATTTGTATTGTTTTTGTTTAGATTATTCAGTGGAACGTGAAGTTGGTGGCCTAAGACAAATTGCAGGTTATGGTGTGTCCATAACACGCGGTGCTGCATCCGCCATGATGTTTACTTACTCATCGTTGTTAGTAACAATGTGTCGTAATATTATTACAATATTACGGGACACACCAGCTGCTGCTTACTTTCCGTTTGATTTCTGTGTGGATTTTCATAAATATATTGCGTATTGGGCGTTGGCATTCACACGTAAGTTGTAACCTACAAATTTAGCTAGTGTGCAAATATGCAACCAATTATACATTTTTAGTTTTGCATATTATTGGACACTCCATCAATTTCTATCATATTTCCACGCAAACCGCTGATGATTTGACATGTTTGTTTCGAAACTTCTTCCACGCCACACACGAGTTTCCTAAATTTGGTTATTGGTGCTGGGGAACGATCACAGGTGTCACTGGTATCTTAT
>JARJDS010019015.1:0-14911 GCA_030264155.1 Atheta pasadenae | reverse complement strand
TGTATAACGATATCCTTTTACTAGCACTCCAAGTGTAGATTGCAGAGGTGAGCAGGTGATGATACGATTATAGATTAAAACCCCTCATCGATCAAATTGATCCATGCTCGGTTATAGTCGAAGAAATCGAGTTTTTGGGGTGTTGACGTTAACCCTTTCATCCCTGTTCGATCAATTTGATCAACCAATTAACACGCTGGAAAATATTGGTGTTTTTATAGTCTAGGCAAAAAGATGATTCACTTACGATTAAACATATATTAAAATACTAGAACTAAATAATATTTACAAAACTCATTAAAATAATAAAATGTTGTTTTCGGGTTAAGATTTAAATTTTAAAATGTTGGTGTTTGAATAATTAAAAATTAAAAATTAGTCAAGAGTAATATAGACAATTATAGCTATTATTGAACTAACGAAAAAGAAGTTTTAAAGAATTACATATGTATTGAATTACTAAAGTAAGACTAAAAAATTTACTAAACTCATTAAAATGATCAAATTTGATTTTCTGGATAACGTATAACTTGTAAAATGTCAGTGTTCAAATAATTAAATATTAAAATTAGTCAAGAGTAATATAGCCAATTATAGTTATTAGTTATATTAGCTAATTATAGATAGTTATAGAAGAATGTTCGTTAAATACATTTAAAAAAATTGTTATTGTCGACTAGATTACCTTAGTACAAGTAAACATTTGTAATTTTGTTGGGTACTATGTCAATGACAATCTTTCTTAGTTGCCTTGTTCTTACTGATAATGTAGATTACCAATTATAATCTTGTGGATTCGCTTCTATAAACTTTTTAAGGAATGCGAAAAAATAAGAAGAAAATATGTCAATATTTTTTTTGTACTACTAAACTTAATTATAAAGCTTTCTTGTTCTATATTTACGAAAGTAATTCGAACTATTCAATGTTTAGGTGTGTAGTGACAACTTCATCTAAAACGTAAATTATAACAGTTTGCATTGATGTGACTGCGTTAATACTGGCGAGAATTTGTACTTTCTAGATGTAATTTTCGAAATAAATCATTCGCAAATTATTTATGTTTTTAACATAAATTGTGCACCTCTGAATGGTTGTAATAAGGAACTGCACGTTTCCTGGCCATCGCGCATAGCACAACTCTCTCATACATTTTGTATGAGAGAATGAGACGGAAGCAAGCGTTGGTGCGGAAAACACATGCATTGTGCATGCATTGTAGTGAGTTCACGCGTTTTGGTGTAACCTATGTAATTATAATGAAATTACCTGATGATATCGGCAGGTAAATGCGTCCGACGCGTGCGCTACTTGATTTATAGCTTAATTATATTTAATCGATTTTTATAGCAAAACGGTTATCGACGTCGCAACAAAAAACGTCGCGCTAGGCGCGAATTTCCAGCGTTTAATGCTAATACGCTTCGTGTGTAATTATGATAAATTCGAAATTGCCTAATAAGGACGCTCAGGCGTTCGATCTTCATCGATGGTGGCAAACAATTTGCAAGCGGTGCATGGTGCACACACGCACAATAAAAAATGTCCACTTTATAATATTGCTTAACATCGACAATCCTACCTACCGTTTAAGCATGTTTGCTACCGCGTTTGTTTCGATGATAATTTATTGCAAAAATAAAACGGCTTTCTCTATTTTCCCATCGTTGCGTACAAGTCCTCGTCGTAGTTTGTATGTTGTGTTTCGTATATTTGAAAAGATGCTGGATGTTGCGTTTGCGCAGGATCGTGGGCGCGCTTGTCGTAAAAACCACCTGCTGCACGTGGTAAGTGATATTAAGTACGAAAATATCGATGTCAATAGTAAGTGAGTTAGTTAAACGTGCGTATGCGATTAAGTGTCTGAGATAAAGCCAATAAACATGTCATTAGGCAATCGACAAAAGTATTATTGAGACTTCTTGACATTTATATTTGTAATACAATAGACCTGTACGTTTACAAATTTCATTGGATACGTAATATTGTAACAAATAAGTGATTTATTAGTTACAATTTAAAGAAAGAACTAAACTGGTTTACTACAAATATCTAGAATAGAAATTTGACATTTTTATTTTTTTAACTAAGAATTTTTTACCTTTGTATATTCGTCTTTAAAATGAAATAAAAATTTTAATAATAAATTATATTTTGCAATAAAGCAGTGGTAATTATAATAATTACATTATTGTTCGTAAATTAAGTGTGTCGAACCGTTGTTGATGATTAATAACATTAAATTCGCTTATTTCAGTGATTGTATTTTCCGCGTGTCCAACATCGATTTAATAATGAAATAATAACTGGAAAGTTAACATTAAATTGGTTTCGCATTCGCTATTAGATATTAGTCATTTGATATTTATATTTTTAACAATATAGGATAAAAACCATACCTGTATTGTGGTAAATGTCACATAAATTATTTATAAACATTTAATTGATTGATTTCATATAAAGTTTTATAATTTTTTTTAGTTTATAACACGCAATAACTTTTAGATCAATGAACTCAAATTAACAAAATATGTGTATGCAATTCTCTTATCACAATTTTAATTAATATTATAATCAAAATATAAAATGTATACTCACTTACAAGGACTTACTTCACATATTGAGGTTCTAGGTCGTGATTTAACTTTATTTAATTTGCGATCTATAAAGAAAACAACAGAAGGCTAACAATGCCTACTCGGATACATAGTTACATAGCACGCTTGATATAAAAACAAAACAAAACTCAAAACAACGTAAACAAATATATAACGTAAAGGTTGGTCAAAAAACAAAATACTATAAAGCTAACGTAAAAAGAACTTGGTAAGTAATTTTTAAAAATTGTTTAATTATAATTTGTGTGCAACAACCACATTATAAGGAAAAACTACTAAATCAAAGCAAACCTAACACTGTTAAATACTTAAATCAAAATTTATATAATCTATTCTCATCCACGCTTTATACATAGGTACTAAAAACAAAACATAATAAATTAAATTCTAACAACCTACTTTACTCGAAAATAATCATAAATTTCTACATTTTACTTACAATTTACCATGATTATAATTTTATTACTTGGGCCTAATGTGACCACAAAAAAATCCATTTGAACCGCTGATAAAATTATACAAATGATTATTGCGTATAAAACGTTATGAAATCCGTAAATAATGAATTGCCTTGGCGTGTTCTAAGTTTACGATATTTACGATAATCGCCTGGGTATATTTGTTTGTTCCTTTCACCGAAGATCTCGTCCTCGTGCACAAAAGAAGCGCCTCGAAAAATTTCCAACGAGCTAATTTTATTAACTCGTCAATGCGTGAATACAGCCGACCTCCAGCCGGAAAATTAAAAGACAGTTAGTTAAAACGTATACGCAGATACAACGTAAATAAGGTTGCTTGGCAAAGGTGCAAGATGTTAGTCAGGGCAGGTCAATCAAGGTGTAATGCTTGCGCGCGTATCTGTCCCGAACCAAAGCACCGTTTAATTAAGTTTTATCAACGCACGGCGCCTCTTTATCAAAAGGTAACCCTATTACTGAACCAGCCGACCGTTTTGGGTTTGCTTCTTCATAGATTAGATAATGGCATCGCTCGATTCTACATAGTTGTCTGTCTGTCAAGTTATATCTTCTTCGGCGAAGAATGAAAGAAAAAAAATGTACCGAAAAGAAATTAACAAACCGTTGGAATCGCGGGCTTTGGAAAGGTCTTTTGTGGTGTCGTAGGTTCAGAGTGATAGATTATTATGTTCTTTTGTTTTGTTATCTTTGGGGTTGGTATGTAATAGAATGGAAGGCACGTGCTTGATTTTAATTTTTTTGTACTCGTTATTTATTTTAATTTGATTTTTTTTGTATAAGTACTCATTACAGACGCCCAAAAATTAAAAGTAATAACTACAAAATATTGTTAATACATAAGAAATAAATTAAAATTACATTTGCCCACAGCGTTCAAGTTTAACGCGAGTGTTTTGCTTGATTTAGTTGATGCGATGGTTTGCAGATTGATTTTATTAGCTGGCCCGCAAAGGCAGATAATTGACATTGATATAATGTTATTACCGATGTAGTTTTTATAAACGGCATGCCCGACGCATGCAAATCGTTAAAACAGTGATTAAATTCAGATCCACAATAAACAACCGACTCCTGCCCGCCGCACAATCGCACTCGAGACCGCAAGGCGAAGAAGTGCCATCGTCGATGTTGTGCAAAGCGCGAGAAACAACTTGTCGGCTTGTCCATACACGCGTTTATGGCGCAAAAGTGTGAATGAAGGTGCAACATACTTGCACGACGGACAAAACGCGAAATAATTTCGTCGAGTGTGTTTACCTTTTCGCAGAGCAGCTGCCCGAAAGGACAAACGACTTGGTGTACTCCTCTGTACTCCTCTGCCAGTATATATCGCAGATATGTGTGTACAGTAGTCGGCAAAGCACGCACTTTTAGAATTGGCATGCTCGAATTGTTGCACACTCGAGAGACACCGGTACCGTCGCGGACGCATACCGAGAAGTTATTAAAATAAATCATAGATAATATTAGTGTCACACCGGCGGTTGTAAAAAGATTAAACGCCCCACAGCGAGTGCCGGCGGTTAGTTATGCACCTTAACGATCCAAATAGAAGGAAGGCGCTTACGCATGCAACTAAATAGGTGCTTATTAATTCAGGACTTGTTCCGTATAAATAACCTTTGAATTTCACATTGTTTTATGGTGAAATTCCATTCAGCAATAGCAGAGAGTTATTTTCATTACTTGTGTCTAATTTGTGTACTTAACCGGTTAACTTCCGGATGTACTAAGCGAATTATAAAATCAGATAACTAGAATATTGTTATAATCAAAAAATTATTCATAAAAGATGTTGTTTTAACTATTCTTCAGTTGTGTTGTTCACGTAACACGAGTTTAATAATTTTTAAGTAAGACTGTACCCGTGGGGGCGTGACCAACACAACACTTTTGTAATTGTTAAGTTTGGCAACGCCGCTATGTTGTTCTCTGTCGGTAAATTTGCGCGGTAAATTCAAACAGACTGATAAATATGTACACAGATTGACATAGAACAACACAGCGGCGTTGCCGAACTTAAAAATTACAAAAGTGTTGTGTTGGTCACGTCTCCACGGGTACAGTCTTATTCAAAAATTAAGGAACAGTTAGAGAACTAAAAACAGCAAACTTTCGAACATTGTATAATATTACAATGCGAATATTCTAAAATTTTAATATTACAAACAAACGCCAAATATTTTATTAGTCCGTTATTCAAATCGATAAAATATGTAAATTATCTGTACAAAAATTAAAAAGTAATTAAGACATAAATTATGTCCTTACACCTTTTTTATTGTGGCGTTTACGCACACACACCGCTAATAATAATTGCTCGCCATTCCATTTCGTGATAACACAGCACTTAAAACTTGAAGCTAAAGACTAAAGGTTCTTGCTTTTCATTTAGCATTTTTATTAATTTCTTCATTACGCTGCGGATTTTTACGATCCGCACGTTTTATTGCCACTTTTCAGCCATTAGCATGTGTGGCAAAACTATTGCCGCATTAAACATCTGCGCATTGTAACGTATTCCGTCGATGCGCAAAACTTTTTGCATAATCGCTTCAGATAACAATAAAATATAAATTAGAAGTTGCCTAATAAACTCTCAACTTCCTTTTAAGTAATCATCCTACATACATAACCAGCGTTATCTTTAAGTGAAGCTTTATATTCATCAAGTCTTAAACCTTAGATAAATTGTTGTATTGACGGCGGGCGTGAGAACACAAATAATAATTGCGTAAACGTATTCATAAATAAATAAAACCAAACAACAATAAAATTGACCACTTGTAAGATTCATCTGGTGCTACATCATCAGCAACAATTTTACGTATAAATACTTAGACGCTAGATTAACTGCTTGTATTGCTGAGGTGCAGTGGTCAATGTGTAAAACGCAAGTCTGTACGGAGTGTAAACTCTAAAGGAAATCATTTCAGATTAAGAGCAACAAGAGTTTCGAAATTATACAGTGGCTTGCTTCGCGTAGAATAATACTAAATTATTATACTTAGCTTGGTGTCTCGGTGCTGGTGAGATGTCTTTAGCCAGTGGATACTGACACTTAGTGATCAGTGCTGGGGCCGTTCGTGTGTATGTTGCTATTGCGAGTCTCTCGGTTAAAATGTGTATTGATTGATTTAATTGCATCCCAGAAGCTCTCGGGCAGCACCGGCCGAGCTACCGTGCTTGTCAACCGTGTTGAAATTGCTGCAACGCCAACTCACAAACGTCTCTTATCGAGCATGCAGCCGCTGAGGAACGTCGTAAATTATAGGTTTGGTGGGTAACTGCAAGAATTTGCGTTTTTCATGTTGTCCACTTTTCCTTCAGCACGGTAGCTTAATGCGTACGAAATTAGATATGAAAATGTTTATTCAAAGACAATTTTAGTTCCATTTTCTAATATTAGACTCTAATCAACTTTTAAGATTATCATTTTCTTATAGAGTCGTTCTAAAGCTTTCCAAAATCCGCCCCTTTAAGTTTATTTCAGTCCGGGGACATTGTGCTTTGATAAAATTGCCAATATAAAAAGACCTATGTTCAAGTTTAGAACAAACACTGTATAACAACGAACCAATTGTATAACAACAAGTTTTGTGCTTGTTTCAAATCATTTGTTTGATTTCTCAATAATTTCACACCTAGAATCATCAATCGATCTCTGCTCCAAAAGGAAGTGAAGTAATAAAACATAGTTACCATAATAACCAAATAAATAACTGTGGCAAATGCCACAACTGAGTACGTCAGTAATAACTCCCGAAAGTGTGTATTTATTTTGGGATTCGTTACAGATACGCGAAAGCAAATGATACACGCCGAATAATTCTCATTGGTAATGTGTAAAACGCGTACTAAATCATTATTACACTTGCCGAGTCGCGAGTTTCACACGTTACAGATCGCAGTTGAACAAGAATTTGTTTAGCTAGTCGGCGGGTATAAAACGCTAATTATAGGTCCAATATATTGTTACCCTTTTTTATCACGCGATTTCGCCGCTGCGTGGCTCTTCGCCGGTGCTTTTTTATGTGGTTACGTGCTTCTTATTTGTTTACTGTTGAACACGACCGGCGCAGCCACGCCGCACAACCGCGTGCATTTCGGCACGGTCGTAGCGATAAATTTCTTTCTATCGAATGCGCTTATTTGCGGACGGTTGATTTGTTAACCAGATAACAATCGATTCTCAGTGTTCAAATAAACACTACACGGATTGAACACGGATTGTATGTGGTGTATCATTAAAACGAGAATTATCTAGATGAGTGCTGATGAATTGAAGATATAAACTGGTTGTAAAAAAGACATAAAATAAAATGTTCGTTTTTCCTATATTATGGGAACATTTTTAACTTGTAAATTGATACGTTGATCATTTGGATTTGGATATGGATGAATATAAAATTCAAATAAAAATTGTGTTTGATTAAAACTTAAATATTTAGTTAAGGTAATTGTTGGGGTTAATACATGTTATCAGATATTTATGATTTTTTATATACTTATCAAAGACGTGATAATATTATATTAATATTAATTTGAATTTAAATTTTTCTAATTTGTCTTATTAATAAACTAAAAATTTTTTATTTAAAAATAAAAATTAATTTAGAAAAACTAAAAATTAGTAACCAAAGATTAATGATGTTCGATCCAGTTACGCACTCATCTTAAAATCAAAAACACACGCGTTCTCCAAATCATTCGAAATTGGAAGCTAACTAATCGCCCTTTTAAGCTCCCTAATGACGTTTAATAAATTTAAAGGCAAACTCCGTGCTAGAAAACCGTTGTAATTAATAGTTTTTGTGCGCCATGTATTTTAAATCAATTCTATACTCAGTCAAAAAAGAAAAAAGCTAATCCAACATGCGTTTGCATGTTTCGTCCTTTTCACTTCCACACTAAACAACACACTAACGTGGCCTGCAAACGATCAGTTTTGAGTTATAAATTATTATATCCGAATGTTATTTCTGCTTTCACTGGTCAGCGTGGTGTGCGTAGGTGGACTAAAGCGGCTTTTAATATTCCTAATAATTTATAAGAGAATTAATGAGCCAATTAAGTATATTAAGTGCTATCAATATGTTACAAAAATTGTGTGTGCGTTATGCAATCGAAAATCGGATAAAATCACGACACGAAAAAACGAACTGCGCGCTTAGTTTGTTGGTGTTTACATTGACGCGTTGATTGCTTCAAAATTTTATTCAAATTTATTTAAAAGTGGGTGGATTTATTTATTGATTTGTAGGCATAAAACTGTCACCTACTAATGGTCGAATCTGAACGCGATTTTATGTATTTAGAGCAATTTATTTTAAATTAATACAAGCTATAAAAATATTGGTAAATAAATACAAATTAATGATTATGTTTATTATTTTTAATATACGTATACAGAGTGTTTTATACAAAAATTTTTATTTAAATATCTACAATTGTTAACGTATTTTATTAAATAGAAGTAAAATACATTTGTATTGTGAAATTAAAATGCTTTGGGGCAAGTGTCTAAAGATAATTTTTGTTAAAATACAGAACAATTTATCTATGTAGTTCAAGAATTATGCACTAATGCAAACAATAAATGCGAAATCTAATACCGAATCGAACGGAAGTCATGAATAAATTTCCACTCGACAACAATAACCGTACCCAGTTGATTTTTTCGCCACCAAGCGACAACGCTCTAATAGCCGAGCACGATTTCTGCGAGCGATTTCGATTTGCAACCAATCTGGACACGGCGCTATCTGCGCAACTGGCGCGGAACTCTCGGCAATACGGAAAAGCAGAAACAGCACAAACTGTTTCCTTAAACCCCAAGGCGTTCTCCACCTATCTCGCACTAACTACGTGTAACTAACTCAACGAGCTACTCGAATCACCTCGACAGCGACTACCGATAGTGAGCCACTTGTTCTCGCGTGTTACCTGTTTGCGTATAATTGTGTTAGGTACTAATACGAGTAGTTCGAATCGAACACCACGGGGAGCACTTTTCAGCCTACATTCATTGCGCTGCCAGCAGCCGCTGTGCGGTGCTGTGTGTGCCTTCGACTCCTTTATAATAACTATCGGCGATTTGGTTGTAATCCGTTGATCTAAAACGTATCCAGCGTGTGAGGTATGATTGCACAACCCGCGAGACTATGACTGCAAGGTGTATTCGGATTGAGCCGAAGCATTGAGGCGTAGATAAATATTTGGCCTAATTATGTTTTAATATTTCAATATTTGATGTAAAACTTACGCCGATACAAAACTATATACGAATAAATTGTGTTTATAAAACTATATCGGCTGGAACGAAACCAGTCGCTGTGTGTAGGCTGCATTAATTAATTTTGTTATGTTTACGATCGTTTTATGTTCGATTAAATATCGGCTCGAACGGATCATGTCAAAGAAGTTTTGTTGTGCACTTTTATTTGAATTCAATTTATTTTGCTTGCAGATACTCAATTAAATTGTTTACATTAAATTTATTCTTGTAAAGAAACTTTTAGACTTTGTCAAAGTTTAGTTTAAGTACGTTAATTAGTTTTTATAAAGTATTCTCTTAAATATATCTATACAATTGAATAAAATAATAAAGGATGCAGAGGTGATAAAATCCAATAACAAATCTTCCGGTGATATTTTGCTAGAACGATGGCTCGATTAACGCAATCGTTCATCAATATTTTCTAATGACTACTTATAGAAGGTAACATCGCGTATAAATCAATCGCGGCTTTAATTATCACTTATCCATTCATTGATTATTTCGCCGAGCGCACAAACGAACCGCGCACAGGCGATGTAATTTAAAACTGGAAACGATTCCGAAGGAACTGTTCCATTAGAACGAGCAATAAGTTCGCCGGCCATTAGCTGACCATCATCTCGCGCTCGACGGCGACAGTCGAGTTAAATAATTTATTTGCAATGGCGGCGATTTTCCCGTTGTCGACGTAAACTGATAACCGCGTCGTATTATCTCTGATACATCTAATGACATTTCGAGGCAATGACGAATCGCTTGCGCCTTGCCAGGTAACTAATCAGTTTGTTAATTTATAACTTTTCAAGCTTAATTAGCCAATGTGTTGTGCATTTTTTTTTAATTTATCAATGTGCACAAAATGATTTATTATTGCTAATTCTCTCAGTTGTGAAAAAAAATATAGGCGTAAATTTAGTCACACTTAACGATTACAGTTGTTGGTTGAATTCGAAATTTTGCTCTTGTCGGGAAATCAGTTGTTTACAAATAAAATGCATAAAATGCAGCTACATCAAACGGCGAGATAAATCCCGCTTGTCCGATTGCATAGACATTATTTTCGAAAGGGTATTGTACACTGTCATTTGCAATAAAAACAAACGACTCGTGGCAAGTGTCGAGAAAAGTTATACGTCTCTGTTTTTATGCGTTTCGCGAGCGTGCCTAGGCGCGCGCGCGCGTGTGTTTCACCGCTTTGATTGTCACTCAACCACCTGCCTTCTTTCAAGCGAAAAATGGTAATGCACGCCGATGTGTTCGCACGACCGCACCACTAAAGGCGCATTTGTTGTAAATTATCCTCGTGCAATTTAACAAATGCGAGACAGAAGAGTGAGCTGCGCACATTTAGCGCACGTACCGGAATCGCCGAAACGCCACGGTGACACCGACACCGCGCAATGAGGAAATTCGAAGAAAGCGCGAGAAACAATCTGCATAATTAGGTTTTGATTTATGAGACTGGAAGATGTTGGTGCGTCATTGACCCGTGAAAAGGAAAAGATTTTGTTTTATCGCTTTTTAATTAAGATCACGGCTGGTAATTAAGTCTGTTCTAATTTGATTACGAGAGCGTAAAAAACGCGAGCGCTGTGTTTGGTGTGTCCGGAAAGAATTTCGTGTCGTACCTCGCATTCTACGTTTCGACACAGCGAACTAGAAATGCTCGCGCGACTCGCATAAACTAGACGCACATTCGGAATGAAATAAAATGTTACTCAACAGTCACAACGGTCTCGCGAGGTACACTGTGAATGGCTCACTGTCCCCGGCATTAGTTTGACATAACAAACTAATACATGGAATGTTTTTCGAGACAACGCGGAGACGAGAAAACAACCAGGAAACCGGCAAAGTGCTAGTTTACTTGCTTGTCGGCGGCTGCATTTTGTGTCGTCGTTGGGAAACGAAATACCTATGACAAAACATGAAAGACAGCAGAAATATGTACCGATGAATAAATTTGCGTTAAAAATTGAGAAAACTGAAACATTGCAGGTTAACTATGTTGCATGTGCTACTAACTTGGTAAAGATTGCAAAGAAATATAAATTTATTTCATTTTATTATCTCAAATTGAAGATTTCCTTTATCAGTGGTTTAACTTGAGAAGTTGAAGAAATCAGAAAAATTGTTTTTAAAAATAGTATTCTTATCATTAAGATGAAACCACCCAAGTAACATATGACTTGAAGAACTCGAGAAATAGTTGTGTTTAATTGTTTTTTGTGATTGACAAAGAAGAACAGAAAATAAGCTATAATGTTTTTATGGGTTATTTAAGATGTCCTAGAAACTACAATCGTTTTAGTAAACATCATTTAAATGCACCGTTATTATTCCCTGCAATAGATGCGGTTAATAGAATGTAGAATAAAATAATAAAACGCACCTTTTATTTTAATGAAAATAAACACCAAAAACAAATTAAAATTTTCAAATGGCGGATTTATTAGACGCATTTGTTTGTTTTGTAATGTATTTTGTTAGTTTTGTTTTTGGTCAAGCTGGCCATGCATCTCTATATAAACGAGTGTGCTTTGTTTTCCGTTGTTATCTTTATTAATCACATATTAAATAAAGAGAAGATGTTAGAAAGAACTCAACGAATAAAGAGTAGTTCAGATAGTTGATATATTTTAATAACAAATAATATTTAATAGTTGGAATCCTTTCACTACTAACTTTTGTAGAACACCCACAAATCAAAATTCTTCCACAGAAATGCACCTATTTAATTATTAGCAAGATAAACCAACGAAAGTATTCATGGAATGAGTGTGAATATACGTTGGATGTTATAAACTATCCGATTTATGCACAAATGCACATGTTGGTGAAACAGTTGAAGTAAGTGCAGTGCAATATCACTGGAATGTTATGTTATGTTATGTGCAAACGATCCAAGCAACCTGTCACGGCTGCTGTTCTTTGTATCTGATCAAAATTTAACCACTAGAATATTATTGTTATATCATGAGCAAGAACACACACGAAAGCTTCGTGTGGGGGCGATGTAAGTGATCAATTCATCTGATGACACCATTCAATCAAATCAAAACCGCCTCGTTCGCCTTCTTTCTTGCATCCTTCGTTCGATAAGTAAATCCTTGCTTGGAAAATGCCTGTAAACGTTTATAGACGTTGTATCAAATTGCATTCAATTGATTCCTTTGGCATGAGTAAATCCAGTGAATTAACCTAATCGGCAGTAAAACGAACGCGCAGAACACCCCGATTAGCAAACATCGACGGCAGGAACGCGCGATAATCATCCGCTAAACGTTTGTCGAAAAGAACCAAACGCAAAGTGCGTCATTTTGCGCAGCAGTCGCCTTTGAGCGACTAATCGTTAAAAGCATCTTTCGCCGCGGCCCACACAAGACCGCGGACACTAATGGACGTAAAGCTGTCCGCACTTGCGCTTTTGCGGTGTGCGCGATGTACGCCATTACGGCGACGACGATACCGACTACCGATCATTCTCTTGCTTGCCGCCACACGTTTTACAAATGTCTTGTTGCTCGCATGTGTGAGAAAACATAACAGAACAATTGTAAACAAACAGAATCGGATTTGTTTGGTAGTTATTTGCATAGAATGCTACAGTTAAAGCCCTACAGATACTTAAGACAACGCCGTATACTTTAATTTAAGTTTAAATTTAGATTAGATTCATATGGAATACTGGAAGACGGTTCTGTGCATTTGTGTGCCAAGTACTTACAAGCGTTTTTATGCTAGATACATTGCTTTACGGGTGAAATACTCGATGACACCACATTTCAGTAGCTACATGTTGAGTACTAATTTTATGAGCTTTTTTTTGAGATATGCATAGTTGGTTGCATATAACAAATAAATCAAGATATCAAACAAAAAAGTGTTTGTGTTTTGAAAGCTCAAAAACAACGCGTAAAAATTCTTTCTGCTTACACAAATGCACAGAATAAATATAAAACTAAATTATTTCAAGAAATGATTAAATATATAAAATTTAAAGATAAGATTTAACATAATTTCTTGGATTTTAATTCCACAAACTTGAGTGTTCATACAAACAACAAAAATGTACTTTCTCTTGTAAGTATATGGCTCACAAAAAACTAATTTTTGTGTTTCTGTTCTCCGCCTGACAGTGACAGTTTTTGTATGCCATTGACTCGTTGGTCTCCATCCAATTCTTCCATCTTCTTGTGTCAACGTGCGACATTTGAGATTTCATGCGTTGAAAAAAACAGCGCTTTGTGACCGATATCTCTCTTTTCCTCCAACTTTACATCTCATTTACGTTTATAAACAATCCGATTCTATTACACATATCACTGGCGCAAACAAACACGCTTCTTACCGCTGCTTATTAATGAACATGTAAGTCAGTAAGTAATTTTTGGGCGTCAAAAATGTTCGCCCACTTCGCGCGACGCGCACGTCTTCGACGGCTCATTTATATCGCACGACGTTGTGCATTAACACACATCGCGTCGTGAAACCCATGTCCGCGAACGGGCGGATATTAAATTAGCTGTCTTGAAAAATGTATTAAGTTACTTCACGAATTTATAATACATGTCGCGCGCGAAACAGTTTTACTATTTCACCAACGCAACTGGAGCTAACGCGATCATCACAACGTTCAACGTACCAAACGAAAGTGGATATCATCTATCTGAAACGCACACCCATGTCAGAATTTATTAAAAAGTCACAAAAACTTGCTTTTTTCCAAGACGTAATTCATGTTTCTATCATGGCTTGTGTTGACTTATTACCAGCGATTATATAATATTAAATGATAGTTGATTTTGTACGGAATCAAATTATTTATTCATTTATTATTTTAAGACCTTTTAAAGTTTGACATTTAATTTATGCGCGCTGTTACACATGTCCATCAAATAATGTTATTAAGTCTCATTAAGTCAACTTAAATGTGTCCCAGGCGCCGCCTGTAAGTGCGCGCGCGCGTACTCTCATGAAATATTTAAATTTATGTCGATGCTGAATTCGGGATAAATTGTCGCGCATTAACATTTAGTGCTATCGTGAATAACTCATTTTTATCGTTGCATTATTTATATTGCGATATCGGCATGTCGATCAGACCAAATTTTAGATGCCATAAAAGTTTTCCAATCGCTTAATAAACATAATTTCAAGCGTTTTTTGGCGTAATCGCGCGATGCTCAATTTGGGAAAACGCCCGATGCGTTTTAAAATAAAATTATACAGCAGATGTGCAAGCTTTACACCAAAAAATATTAAAACCAATGAATATTTTGATTTTTTTATGTTAAATTATGCATGGTGTTGTTGGATTGTTGCTTTTAACATTACAAAAATGTTGATGAATTCTTGTCAACGCATATTTGTAATATTTTGTAATAGTTGTCTACAATTTACAAGGCGCACATGAAGCAAGACGTATAAAATTTTCGCGCAATAAAACATTTTCACACAAACGCTTTGCTTTATGGTTTGGTATTTGTTTAACAGCACATAACTCGTTCACCTGAAATATGTGAGCGCTGTGT
>JARJDS010019004.1:0-12600 GCA_030264155.1 Atheta pasadenae | reverse complement strand
TTTGCCGTCGGGATTATATTAATACAAGTGCGACAGAGAACTATCAAATTTTTGTTTCTGTTGCAGTCAGTTACATTAAACAATTGTGTTTTGTTTTTCTATATCAAGAAAATGAAACATTTCACGAAGTTTTCGTGAATATGAGTCATAATAACGTGTGTGACGTCATGAAATCAGTGTTTTTAATAAAATGAAAAATTGCTCAACTTTAAAAGCAAAAATTAAATTCTTAGAATGCAAATTTTTAATTGAAATAAAAAAGAGGTGAAAGAGCAACTCTTTGGCTATCATATAAAAATAACAAATGTATAATTATATAGTTAGTAAATAAGTTATAGTCAATTTTCCACGACGTGTTTTGCAAAAAAAGCTAGAAGAAAATTGCTTTTATTTTATTTATTATTATTCAAGATTTTTCTTGATTTCTTTTCCATTTCTTCTTATTTCAATTTTTTTTAATTGTGCATTTATTTCATTTCCTTATCCACCAATAATAACAACAAGTCATAAAAGTAAAACAAATAAACTTATTTTCTTTTCATAAGTTTAACTATCGTTGACTTATCTCAATATTTTTCTTTTTAATTTTCTTTTTACTTTTATCATTAAAACCCCTGAACAAATTAAAACAAAAAAATTATTTCAACCTATTTATCTCAAATTCTGTTTCTTTTTTCATATATTCTTTTATATATAATATTATTATAATATATAAATTAGCATTTGTTACATCGCAGCACAATAACATGAGATGTGCGTCGCTGTGACAGACGAATGTATGACATACTTAAAACGTAGTAACATTTGCAATTTTAATACACCAACCTTCAACTGACGCCGGCATACTCTCCTCATGGTTGTTAATGTAAATGCCTCCCTCGCTCATACTAAACACACTGGCAGCAGCGTGAAATCCTCCCGTTTGCATTCTTGAAATAATACACACTCCAATTTCATCTTTATGTTCGTCTTCATTTTCTCTTGCTGCTCTTGTATTTCTCATGGAATGAATTGACGACGCTACCTTTCATAAACCTCATTTTCTAAGTAAATAACAAATATGCAAATTTTTATTTTTAAAATAAAACATGATTCGTAAAAACCAACGATATTACTCTACAAATCTTGAGTCCTCAGAACATTATCATGATTATTTAAAATTTGTTGGTTCATTATATGCAACCCACATAACACAATATTTAGGAACACAAAACAAAGAAAATATAATATAAATATAAATAAAATATAATATAAAATATTATTTATTTTTATTCATGCAGCAATGTTTAAAATATTTAATTCTGACTTTTGACGATTCTTGTAATCCATTGAATTCTTGCTCCAGTTTAACTTCTCTTTATCATTCATAGCATGCGGTGCATCGTTATGCGCGGCGTATGTTTCTTAATAGTCGGAAAATGAGAAAATAATAGCAATGAGAGCACCACCGACGCGAATAGTTTTCGAAATGTACGCGCAATAATAAGCAGAATGCATCGCAATTGCATTCGAGCTAGTAATTTCGACGCCATGAAGGCGATACGGAACGAATATAACCTCCAAAAGGCTCAGAATTAAAACGCAATTTGTCTTATTTTGATAATTTATAGCACAACTACTACTCATCAAAGAAAATTTATACGCTGCGGATGATAATGAACAAGAAACTATATGTAGGTGTGACCCAACCTCAAATTTTTACTGAAACTATTTATAAAATCATACAAAAAAATTAATATTTACCTGAACGTATAACTTCCTTTATCCACAAAAACATAAACTTACGATTAAAAAATAAAAAAAACTTTATATCCACCCTCCTAATGTAGTTATTGTGGTTGGTTTGTCACGTTCTGTAAAAAAACTCCAGCATTCGTGTATTGTGTCGCCGTTACGTTGCCGCCGCCGGCGAGCGATTGAGAAATATCGTGCGCCTGTTATACAGTATCGCAGAACCCTCCACTTAGCATCTACCCATTTACCCTTCAAAAGCTTTGCTTTCGTTTGTCGATACATACATTCATTGGCTTTTCGGCTACTCGGCCACACTTTGCATAAAACGAAACGTGAAAATCTATACTCCAAAACAAGGTCACAAGACATTCAGACATTAATCCCATTTAACTTCAAGTTGAGTTGAACTGAATACACATTTACTGTAATAATTTTTATGTCTTAATTGGTTTTAACCTAAATTTGTTTCACTGTTTCAGATGTTGCCAAGAATGCGCCCGAACTGAAGGCGAGCCTTGCGGTGGTGAGCAAGGGTTCAGCGGGACTTGCGAACCGGGTTTGTCCTGTCAGCAACCGGGGCCCACACCCTCTGAAGGCATCTGCAGGCCTATCAACCTCGACGATTTTCCCGACGACACGTGAAACTTACAGAACGCACTCGCTGCTTTCGTCTCTAGGTCGCCACGCTTTTGAACCAAGCCAAAATACATTTAAGCGTGTGCGACCTTTAAACGGAACATATTATAAGTAAGTTCTCTTAATACGTTTATAATTAACACAAAAAAATTACACTCAAAATTAAAATTAAGGTTTAACACATTCAACACTTGTTTTATATCACGAGTGCCATGACTGACCATGACAGAGCGTTCAACAGCTGATTTTGTAAGTTTAAGTTAGGCAACCAAATTATCAAATATTTATAATCTAACTTACATTTTTTTAGAAAAAAAAAACAAAGGTTTAAATTAATCCATCATACGACACGTTTCGTCTAAAATTTCTTTTACTTTTCCTTTTTCGATGTTTAACGTGTATAATACATCGAAACTTTTGTTAAATATTAGCTAAAAAAGTACTCATTTTTAACTTTTTGAATATTCGTCAAACATCAATCATATTTTCAGGTTACAAGCTTGTGTAGCACATGTTTTTGGTGTACTTGCGAACATATATGCTTGTGTTATGTGATGTGACGTACATATATTCCAAACTCTAACTCACGAATATTCCACCATATTGTACTTAGATACTTTGCAAACAATATGTGAACACATTGCCAAAATCGTAAAATATTCACAGTCGAATTTCGCTTAAATAAATTTGAATTTCAGACTGAAATGCTATTCGTATATGTTATACATAACACATACAGTCAATTTCACATAAAATAATCTATAGTTATTATTATAAAATTAAATTAAATCAAGAAATATTGTATACAATTTTATGGCAATAGTGTATTGTGGGTTGCATACACTACACTAAGCATTATACATTTTAATAAACTATTAAGGGATGTTTGGTGCTTTTGAGAGAGAATTTTGAATAGAATTGACTGTATAGTATGTAAGGGACTAACAAAAAACGATCCCGAAAGGAGGAGAGTATCAGTGAATTGAATTTGTATCGGCAAACATTCGTCGTGTTTTTTTGGCGTTGGGCGACGCGTGTGTTTTGTAAATTTTGCAATCGAATCGTTCGGGGTCTGTATTTTCATACGCATTTCGTTGATTGTGTGAATTGCACTGCATCGGATATTCGCACAAGTATTAGGGGACGACATACGCATTTTAATGCAATTTAATTTTAGACTTTTACTGGATAAATATTTATTTATTTATTTTAAAACAGAAAAAAAGCTTGATGTAGTTTAGTCTAGTTTGTAATTTATTTTATTTGATCGTTTTTTATAGGATTACGACTTATATGCATAGAAAGGACTTTATTTAATCAACATTGCTAAATATAATTCATTTAGTTAACTTAGGCAACCAAAATATCTATGTTACCAAATAAAAATGAAAAACAATTGATAATTGTTTATCATAACCATTAGGAATCAAAGGACAGAACAATAGAAAATAGATTGCCACAGAATAAGAAGAAATAACAAAGAAAAAAAAAATAAAGAAAGAAAGATTGATAAAAAGAAAATCTTGTTTATTGTGTTGTATGCAACTTATCATACACATCAAATGATTCCACTGCATTTAAACACTAAATTATTTATATGTAACAATAACAAATTAATTCCCTACTTTGAACTACTATTAAAGAGTAAACATTGGTTGAAGATACATTAAAGTTTCACATCGTAGCACTTTAGACCTTAGTTGTGAGCACAGGGTGAGCGCTGGGTCAGGTTATTAACAACTCTATTAGTATCAGATAGTATTAGTTAATGGCTGTTTAGGCCTCTATCTGCCGCCAACAGAATATATAAATGCACCTTTACTATTATACCTTGTTGCGCCCTCTCACCCTCTTTTCATGCATCAGATATATATGCGTATAGTTCAGATACGGTGCTTACCCGTTACGAGTTACAACTTACTGGATGCTTAACTCTAGATTCGAGCCTACGAGCCTACTAATGGCATAATTCTAATGGTTGGCGCTGCTGGGACGGTTGAAGTTTAGTTAGAACGATACTACTACAACATACAGGGTTTGAGGGTTTGTTTATTCATTTTGGATCTGAAATAGTCCAATATTCACGATATAGAACTGGATTTAAAGGATAAACGGAGGTTTATTGAATGCACCAAGGAAATTGAAAATAAGGATTAGAGTTATTGATTTTAGTTTATTTGCGTTATTAATCAAACGATTGAGCATTAAACATAACTATTTAACTATTTTAATGGATTAGTTTGTACATATTTTGAAATTTGTATATGTATAACTGGTTGCATACAATAAATGTTTGAATTTTTATTATTTTTTAAAATTTATAATTACAAAATATATCATTTTATACCCTGTATATATTATTATACGCAGCGTTAAATATTTGCTACGTGCCTGGCGCCGGGGTGTTTGAAGGTGCTTGCTGTAAACGTGGTTTATGCAAATTTTACTCGATACTAATCAACTGTTAATTTATTTGCATATTGATTTTCTACTAGTCTACTAAGACCGGAGATTTTAGAATTACTACTGGAACTAGTTAAGATGGTAATTTACAGATTATTTACGTAAATATTTATTATTTTCGATTACGGTTCATATTAAATTGCTTTTTTGTTTATTGCAATTTAATGTGTTTTTATTGATTTTATGATCTAATTTGTTCCAAAGTTAATAGTGCCCTGTATTTTAAGTTTTCCAAAGTAAACTATAAAGTTTTAAGATCTTCCTTCACTCAGTTTGGGTTTGTTATTGTTTAGTCATTAAGGTTTAAGATAATATTTTATCAAGCCGTATTATTGTTTTGTCTTTGTTCTAATAGCTTAATAATGAAAAGGGTCGATCAGATAAATATTAATTAGTACCATACTTTATATCTATAGTTTCATTTTAAATTTTCTTTTTTGTTTGTTTATACACAAACTGATGCCAACTGATGCAAATTTTCAGAAATGTTATGAAATTAAATATATCCATTATTAGTTAGTTAATTACTAATTAAATAACATTTGCTTAAACACATTTTGGATAATTTTATAGCAAATATTAGTTTTAGTGTTTATATATTTTAAAATGAGTTGAAATTCAGATATGTACTCCACATTTAATTAAAATTTAACGTAATTGCTACAAAAGTGTTGTATCAACATAATATATAACGAATATAAAATGTTTGTTAATTAATTACGAACAACTTTTGCTCAAACATATTTTTAATATTTTTAAAGCAAATTATATATGGTATTTACGTAAATATGGGATTTAAAACATTGTAAATTTTAATATGATTTTGACAATTTCATCAAAATTATTATAGAGGTTTGGCTACTTACTCTAGAGATTGAAAAATGGCTTTTTTGGATTTTTTCTGCAATACTACCAAATTATAGAAAACTACTTAAAAAGTGTGTCGTACAACATAAAAAAACTTTTATGCCGCGAGACTACTAATCTTTAATAATCGGTTAACGTGTTCACTATACGAATTCTCAAATGTGACTAACTTTATTCACAAAAACGATCTACAAGGTAAACAACTGACAAAACAAAACAAAAACAAAGACCCTAGATTGCCGTGGCTCGCGGCCTACTCGATAACTAACATCAAAGCCTCCTAGATTATCGTGGCTCGCGACAAAATGAATAACTTGCCTAAATAATTGTCATATATTTGTTAATAACAAATGAACTATTCAATACAAAAACAAAATATTATGTAGGTATTTCTTTAATGCTAATGATATATAGACACTTCATTTGTTAAATGTCTGAGTTATTTATCTGGAGAACTGAAAAAATGCAATTCAATATTTTAAAATTATTTTCAACGTCATAATATTATTAAGACTCTAAAAAAACCAAATTACTTTTATAATAATTCTAGATTCGTCTAACAACCCCTTAAGGAAATTTGTTTGATAGATTTTGTTCGATTTAGGACTTTTAGGACTTATAGGACTTTTTATGTTTATCGTTAAAATTTTTATTTTATATAAATTAATATATATTATTAATTGTTAAAAATAAATATTTAAAAAGTTTGACGTAATATATTAGCATAAAATAAATTTGTAATTTGGGTTGCATACATTAAAGTCACAAAACTAACCGATAAAATTCCATTTAAAGCGTAAAAGTATAAATTAAAAACTAATTAACGTCTATACCGACGTTCCTAATTTTTTTTAAATTTCCCATTTAACTTTAACAAACTAAAATAAATGATTATTTGTGACAAAATACGAAGAAACACCCGCAATTTAATGAGCACTTAACGAAGCGTTTTATATGTTTTCTATATTTTATGTATTTGGACTAAAATCCCATTTCAGTTTCATTCTCGTTCTCATTATGTTTTTTTATATGTTTAATAGTGTTGTGACTGGAATTCGGAATGAAGAAATGGTAACACTATGTGATTTTTTGTGACTGTGTATGAAAATTCCACAACAATAATAAATAATAATAGATTCGTTTAATGAGATTTTTAACACGCACGAAACTAATTTGCCCGTTTTAACCCTGGTTTGGGATTTCTATGTGTAAGTCTATATGTTTTTTAGTTTTCTACAAGTTAGTAGCATAGTTACATATACTTGGACGAGAGGGTACACATTATTGTTCTGAATTTTTTTGTATGGTTATTAATCGCTCTTACCGGAGAGGGTTAATACGAGTTTAGTCGGTTAGTGGTTGTACCAATTTATATATTTGAATAATTTGAATTGTTTAAGTATAGACGAAACTGAATTTGTAATGTTAACGAAACAACAATATAATTATACGAGATGTATAATTTATTTATTTTTTATTTATAATTTATACAATTTATTGTTTAGGTATATATTTATTATTTACATAATTGTTTGTTATTACATTTGGCATTTGTTTAATATTTTTTATGTCGTTAATTATTATAGTTTTTTGTTTGTTTCGTAATTTTTTTTTTTTTTGTTACAGATCCGGTTCTGCTATTTGTGTTCTTTGCTGTAATATACAACGCTTCTACGCTTTAATAAAAGTAAGTTAATTTTTTAAATATTTTGGAAACTATTTTATGGAATAAAAAGAAATTTAATGTATATATCAAGAAATACATCCCTGGGGTATTCGTAGTAGTAATTTAACTTAATTTTAAGTATTTCTGTAAATTTTAAATTATATTTTAACTTTTTTAACATAAAAAAGACTTGTTGTCTCGCTGGGTATCGAACCCTTGTCGCCTGGTTGAGAGACGTCGAGCAACCACACATAGCTACGAAAACATCTGCCATCGCAATAAAAAGAAATATATAGACTACAATAAAAAATAATAAAAAATTAATGTGACTATCCTAAAAATCAATATAACTTAACTATATAACTACTTTTTTCTTTAAATTCAACGTAAATGCATATTTGCAATTTAAAATCTCATTTACAATTTCGTTTGTTATTTCCGTTCGTTTACAAACGCTCAGAAATCAACTTAATTGAAAATGTAAATTGTAATTTCCAATTTTTATCTTCCACGTAGCATTACTCAACGAAACGCAACACACAACACAACGGTGCAACAAACACTTTAAACCAATTTCCGCGCTGAGACTAACAACCTATGAAGATACAAAAGCTTTTACGAAAATGTTGAGGATGCGTTGTTGGTTATGTTGCTTCAGTTGCTTCACTTGTTTCAGTTGTTTCTAGTTTAGATGCATTTCGTTCCAGAAAGACAACGATTGTGTAAGTGCGTATAGAGTCACTCATCACAAACACTCCACCTTTGCGTGTTCCCTGTTTGTCATAAGCTTCCACGCCGACTAACAGACAGGCAGGATTTTGAGTCCTTTTGCGTTACATCAGCTACATCAGTTTCATCACTTTTGTCTGCTTTGCACGAAGATGCATTTCCTGAAACACCGGATGTATCATAAATATTTTTTGTTTCAATTTAATTTTGTTATGCTTACCTTTAGTTTATTTTACTTTAGTTTAATAAAGTTTGAACAAATAAATTTATACAAAATTGGGTATATTATGTTAAGTAGGGTTGTCTGAGGTTAGGTGAGGTTATGTGAGGTTACCATGAGGTTAACGTGTGAATTTAGGTTATTATTTTATAATTACTCGGTATTTCGGCTTGGAATGTACGAAATATTCGCGTGTATTGTGTATAATTTCGTAGGTTTTGGTACAAAGTGATCGCTGCAGGGTAAGCACTCTCTGTCGGCGACTGTATTATGAGCGGAATTCCATGAAACACACGAAATATGAGTGCATACCATGTGTGAATGTGTTAGTTCGTTGGGTAATAGGAACTAAACTCGACAGGACAACCAACCAGTGAAATCCAAACATTCATATAATGACGCGTTTCATAAACTGCTAGGTTATGTATTACATTCATTTAATAAGACCATTCCAACTCGCTGCTCATTTAAAACTTTATTGGGTCTATTGTTAATTTTTGTTGATTTGTTTCAATTAAACTTTTAATTAAATTAAATAATTAAATTAACTATCTAGAATTCTATATTTATTTCCGCATATTTAATTAAATTTAAAAAAAATAAGACCTACTTTCTAATTCACTCTTACTCGTGGAAATTTTTGATTGCAACTGATCGGTTTTTAATATCTGATTTAAAAGGAAAACAACGGAATGAAAACAAAGCCTACTCGGATAAATAAAGTTACATGGCATGTTTGACTAAAAACAAAACAAAACATATCACAACGCAAAACAAAAACACATGGAAGCTCAGTTTACGAATGGTTTACGACACAATAGCTAATTGGAATCAAAGGTTAGTCAAATTTTAATTTGGTAATAATTTAAAGACAATGCCATCAGTTAAAAAGTAAATAGAAAAATATAGGCTATATGTATAAAAACTGCACTTTAAAGTTAAAAAAAATCCTTTTGTTAAAAATAATAAGTTATCATATCCAATTCGCTGTACATTTGTAATAACCATATAGTGAAACACGAAACGCAATAAGTTCGAATTAAATCAAATACGTTTTTGCATACAAAGCGGCAGTATTTCTACATATTTCCCAACCGTGTGTCGCCCAAGCGCACCATGTCGTTCAAATTGTACCAAATGATGTTGAATTAAATTATCGAAGGATAACGTGGCAGTGCAACAGTGCAGCTAAACGTAATATAACGCAGCATGTGAACCATGACAAGCTATACACGAAGCGCAATTTGCATTTTATCTAATTTTTTATTTTTCAATAAAAATGTACAATTTTCCCAACGTTTTCCACTTGATCGAATTTCCAAATCGTGCATATTAAATTTTTTCAATCACACAACACATTATACAGCCATTGTTAATTTAATAAAAACGAATTCCAATAAACTTCAACAATCCCTGGCGTAAACGTAAAATCACAAAAAAAACATGTTTCTATTGTTAGTCCCACACACCTGGATTTGGATCTATTGCAGATCCAGTCCTTAAACTCCCAAGGCGAGAGTCGTGTTTAAGTTCTCTTTGATAATGCACTCGATCGTGGATGTGCGCGGCAGTAGCGTCTCTCATTCATTGAAGCGTTCCGATCAAAGGATCGTTTAATGTCCGCCATGTGTTATCCGCTGCGGGCTAGCGGCATGCCGAAACATAAATAAACGACATAATGATGTCCCGTCCCAACCTGCAACACACTCACACCAAAACACAATTTGAGGCTGAAAGGGGAAAGTTGGGGAAAGCGAAGAAGATATCTTTCAGAAAGGACGAGTCACGACGAGTGGAGAGCAAAAGACGCGTCGCCACTCCACCGGCGTTGTGTTGTCGTTGTGCGCAATTCAGGGCCAAAGCCGAAGGGTTCCGGTCTTTCACAAGCTCGGCAGGTTGCCAGGCTCGGTTACGTCAACGCCGACATCTGCATGCGCCATACACAAAGCATGCGCCATCCTCGCACAGATAATACCGGAGATGAAACTTTCTTCCGTCATTTCGCCCATGGATAACATAAAATTTTTACAATAAACATTTTATATTTACAAGTATTAAGGTGTTAGACGTCAAATGTAACTTTAAATCATAAAATTCTTAATATTCTAAAAGAAAATATTTAATGTATAAAAAGTTGCCTACGTTAAACCTTGAAATTTATAAAAATTAGTTATATGTGTAATAAATCCTAGTTTGTGTAACATTTTCACGTAATAAACAAATATTGTAGGTTTACATTCGGTGAAAAGTGGCCGTAACTAGATTTACTACCCTCCTTTTTATAGCGAACAGCTATGGGACAGGGACACGCTCTGCACATGAAAAATCTTTAATCTACTATTTCTGATGAGTCAGTAAATGTGTTTTTACGAGATTTAGTTCGGCCATCCAAATAAAAAGCTAGAAAAAAAACGCAGTAGCAGCACGGCACGAAATCGGAGCTTTCCCGAGACGTACCAACAAACCGTTGATGATTACCTTGCCCTACTCAAGTCGAAAACTCACTGCCCCACTGCTGGTTGCTCGCTGGAAGCAGTTCCAACGCACCCTTTGGTACTCAACCGGAGGCTTAATATCCCTATCATTAAATATCGATTCTTGTCGGCGACTCCGCGTTACGTTACGCGCTGCTTGCTACTCCTGCTGTCCTCGTATATCCATCCGAGAGGGAAAACCTAATTTGCAATCGAGCCCAAAGTGCTTGTACTTGCTTGCTTGCTACCTTCTCGCGTACAGTCTTTTGTCACGAATACCGCCTGCTACTATTCGCGAGTTTGTAGCCGTCTCTGATTGAACTAATTGCATTAGAAATAATTAAGGCAATCTTGTCGGTTATGATTGCGCGGAATAATTATGTGAAATGTTTATTTGCTTGAGTGATACGCTCGGATTTGGGTGTTTTTGACTTTAATTATTTCGTTTTGAACATGGGGTATATTTTTGATCATAAACTCGCGAGGGTTTCGTACACGCGAGAGTAAATGTTGCACTCACGCAGAAAATTTCATCTAGAGACTCACGATGAGAGCTTGTTGGTGGAGTAAGTAGCGTTCAAACAGCGTAAGCGGGCGGAAAAACATTAAGTAATTAAATAAACGATTATTGGTTCATAATACTAACGCAAAAACTTTATTACACGCGCGTAATTGATGTTGATGAATCTTGGAACGTATGCGTTGGAACTTCAACACGTTGGGGTAGACATTACTTAATTTGGGTAACGGTTTGGAAACTTCAAGAAGTAAATATTTAGTTTTTTTCATTTTTACAAAGAACTAACTTTAAAGAAGAAATATATGATATAAATGAGATGTGTGTGTGAGTATTGTGAACCAAACTTTGTTATGTTTTGTGTTTTGTTTTGTTTTTTGTATATGAAGCATGCCATGTAGTTTCGTATCCAAGTAGGCCTTGCTACCATTCTGTTGTTTTCTTTAAAAATCGAAATGTAAATAAATTCTAGTTTTAACCGACACCTCAACAAGTAAAGTGGATACGCGCATTCCTCTGTGTGAGTCGACCTAAAGGGTATGTTAGTTAACAATAAAGGCGTTTTTAATTATTGTTTGTTGGTAAAAATAGCATTTTTTGACAAGGGTTACAACTTTCTGTTCAAAGGCTAGAAATAAATTTTATAAATAAATTTTCATCAAAATCGTCTCAACTGGGACGAATAAATTATTATTTAATGCAATAAATAAAATATAAGAAATATCTATAGAAAATATAATATTTTGGTTTTCACATTAAAACCAATTATAGTTTAATAGAATTACCACAAAAGCGAAAAAAATACCCTTGAAAAATATTTTCGTATGTTCCATTACTACTCAAAAGAAACCTTATAAAACATGGTTAAAAGAAACGAAATATTATTATGGTAACACCGTAACGAAAAATAAATTAAGCGCTCGACGTTGGCGACGTCTTGATGGTGGTGGTGGTGATGGTGGACCTGTTCGTCGCTCATCAATTCGTTTTTCTGTGCCCGTTTTTCGCATTGAGTTCTTGCTGTTGAAGCGCGCGTGGGACATAAAAGCGTCGGCGTGTGGAAAGCCCTTTCGCCATTCTTCTTCATCGCGCAGCAACATTAGGACACTTGGAGATACACCGGGAGAGCAATAATAGAAGAAAAAATATCTAATCAAAGTAACTCGCCGCGTCCGCATGCACTAGGGGTTGCTTCAACGCCAACGTCTATCCGTTGAAAATGAAAAGAAACGTCGCCGTCGTTCTTCTGACGAAACGAAACGTGACAAGGTGATGCCGCGCAGTGAGAAGCCAC
>JARJDS010018996.1:0-29078 GCA_030264155.1 Atheta pasadenae | reverse complement strand
TTTATGGTAAAACTCACCAATTTAGTTAAAATTAAGTTTAAAGTTGAAATTACAAAACTTCGTAGTTTCAATAGAAACCCAAAAATTTTAACATTAAAAAAAGGATATGTAATAGTAATTTATGAGAAATTGTTTAAGCAGATGTTGTAGTTGTTTGAATAAACAACAAAATACCTGAATAACTTTATTTATAAAATTCACCAGTTTAGCAAAAATCAAGCTTAAAGTTGGAATTACCAAAATTCATAGCTTCAATAAAAACAAAAAACTTTAAGGTTAAAAACCAAGTATTTGTAATTAAAATAACGAAAATGATTTAAACAAATGTTGTAGATAATTTACCAAATAACAAATAAGTTTAGTTACTTTTGTTGTTAAAACTTACCAGTTTAGCGAAAATCAACCATAAAGTATATATTTCCAAAATTCGTAGTTTTAATAAAAACAAGAAAACTTCAACGTTAAAAATCAAGTATTTATAATTAAAATTTAAATAAATATTTTAATAAATGTTGTATATAATTAATCAAACAACAAATTGGCTTAGTAGCTTTTTTGATAAAACCCTTTTAATTTAGTAAAAATCTTGGTTAAAGTTTAAATTACCAAAATTTGTAGTTATAATAAAACCCAAAAACTTTAACGGTAAAAAGGATTTGTAAAAATAATAATATCAAAAAATTGTTTAATCAAATATTGTAGATATTTAACTGAACAATAAATTATCTTATTAATTTTATTTGATAAAACTCACCAAATTACCAATAATCGATCTTAAAGTTGGAATTATCCAAATTCGTAGCTTCAACAAAAACAAAAAACTTTAAGGTTAAAAATCAAGTATTTATAATTAAAAGAAAAAATATATTTGAACAAATGTTGCAAATAATTAACCAAACAACAAATTAGCTTAGTAACTCTTTTGGTAAAACCCACCAGTTTACCAAAAATTAACCTTAAAATTAAAATTACCAAAATTTCAATAAAAACAAGAAAACTTCAACGTTAAAAATAAACAAAAAATAAACTTAGCAACAATTTTTGTTGAAACCTTCAATTTCAAACATCAAGTTTAAAGTTAAAATTACCAAAATTAACAAAAAGTTACAATAAAAAAACAAAAAACTGTACCTAAAAACATTAACGTAAAAAAAAAGATTAGCAATAATATTTTAGTAACTAACAAATCTAGCAAACATTTTCACAATTTTTTTTAAACATTAAACACATAACAAAAATATTTCTCTTCAAATTATGAATAAATCATCAAAACCCAAACAGTTTATAGGTTTTTCCGTTATTTACATTCTGATACTGTCACATCAAACTCGTATCTTGACACAATCCAATAATTCAATATTCAACTTATTTTACGGTTTAAACCAACACATCTATACAACTTATTACCATTAAAATCTATTTACCATTAAGTCACTTACGAATACTCCTAAGTTACAGTTAATCACGTTAACTTAAAATGCAGTTGTAAATGCAGCTATTAGTTAATCTGTAATTTCCAAATTACTGTCGTTTGATCTGGAATTAAAACACACAAATACTTAATAATTAAAAACTCATTATAAATTCAACCGAGACCAAACAACACAAACCAGTTCGAGTCACATCGTGATGTAATTCACATTCGTCTAGAAAAAAAATCGAACAAAGTCTAACAAACAAGAGAAACAAAACAAAAAACAATTGAATATCAAAGTAAATACAAAGCAAAAAAACAAAACTAGATTTTTCCATTTAAGATTTTATTTGTTTGTTGGGTTGTTTGTTTGTTCACTTGTTTAGTGGCTGTGAATTAATTTGTTAAATTACTAAGAAATAAAAGGATTATATAAATTTTTTTTCACATTAAATTTGTGTAAAATGAGTGCTAATAATATTTGCAAATGTGTGAGTAATAAAAACTTAAGTTGTTGTTAATTTTGTTTACTTGTTTATGTGTTGAATGGTGTGGAATGTTTTTAGTGTGTGATTATTAACTAACAAAACGAGTTATTTTGTTATTTTCTTGAGTTTTTTTTTATTTGTTATTGATGTTTAGAGTGTATAATGTGTTATTGTTGTTAATTTGTTATTAATGTTAATAATGTTATGTGTTGTGTAAAAAATCCATTAAAAATGCATCAAGTTTTTTTATTAATTTTTGTTTTGTTTTGTTTTGTTTATAGAACATGGGATCGATTCCGCAACTCTCCGTCTTGAAAGGACCGTCGCGTCCTTTGAAGCCTAACCTTCTGCATCGCATTTTCGAAGAGAATTTGCATAAATATCAAGAAAATATTGCACTTCAAATGGAAGGTATTAAGTTTTCTTTTATTGCATTTTTTGTTTTGGTTCAATTATTTTAATTTGCATTACCTTTGGATTAAAATTAAAATAACTTAGAAAAGTCATCTTGGTTTTACTTTGAAGGTGAAATAATTTTAACAATATTTAATTATACTTGTTAGTGACTAATTAAAATGAAATTTTGGATGCGATGTTTCCTAAAATGGCGGATATACTGCGTTTTTGCAATGGCGTCAAACATCATCTGAAATTATTGTAATAATAAGAAACCAAAACTATTTTATGATTCTATATAAAAATTGCATTTGTTACTCATTTGTTTTGCTAATCTACTTTCCAATTGCAAAAAATCTTTTCAAATTAGTTTTACTTGTTTCTCCTTTGTTTTTGTTTAGTTATGCTTACTTCACCGCAAGTTTTTACCACAGCCGGTATTTTTTCTTCGTCAAAATATACATTAAACATTATTTGTTTTTAACTTACACTTGAACAACGCTGAAGATAAACGACTAATTTATACTCAACACGTGCCAGCAACATCCATAAACGAGTCTGTTGAAGTCCACCAATAACGTTTATACAACGCAGATCGAATCAATTGCATCCAAATCGATTTTAATTGATCATCAATGTTGGAGCATACGGAGAATTAGAAAATCACACAATTTATCAAGATACTAATATGTATTCATTGCACATGCGACAATAGTGCTACTAAAAACAAAAGAACGTGTTAATAAATGCTAAACAAACAAAAAACAAATGCAGCAAACAAATAACTAACAACAGCTAATATTTACAAATGAACAAAAAAACAAAACACAAACAAATGTGTTTACTATCAATAATGTCATATTGTAACTCTAATTTAAAATTTAATAAATTGCAGACGCAAAAGGAAAACTCCATCAACACACTTACAAAGCCCTCAACGAAAAAACCAATCGCATAGCGCGTGTAATCACTAAAACGATTTCTGTGAAACAATTACCTCGTAATTCCGATGGCGATTACATTGTTGCCGTGTGTATGAAACCATCCGATGACTTGGTCGCCATTTTGTTGTCAATCTGGAAAGCAGGCTGTGCTTATCTACCCATCGACCCCACGTTCCCGGCCGCTCGCGTTGAGCACATTTTACGAGAATCCAAACCCGTGCTTGTTATCTACAACCCCCCTGAAGATAACGACCTTACTCAACAACAAAAACAACATCAAGTTCAAGAACAACATGTGAAACTTTTCGATGAGTTGGCGCACAAGTTGAGTGTGGTGAGCTTGCACAAAGTGGCGGCGGATGAAAACAACAACAACTTGAAACCGAACGAGTGCGTTAAACATTTAAAGGACGATTTGGCTATTGTCCTTTACACATCGGGGAGTACTGGTGTACCTAAAGGTAATTTTACAAGTTTACATTACATTACATACCATAACCTACAAAATTTAGCTTTTAATCATAAATAATAATAATCCCTAATATTTATTGGTTATTATGGTTAGTAATCTTTTTTATTGAAATGGGTTTGCGGATATGTAGCTGATAAAAATATTATGGTATGTTAATTTTGTAAATTTATGATATTACGATGTTTTAGGGGTACGTTTACCGCACCGTGTGCTCTTGAATCGTCTGCAATGGCAATTCAAAACGTTCCCCTACGCTGCCAGCGAACGTGTCGGTGTTTTCAAGACAGCGCTAACGTTCGTAGACAGTGTCAGCGAAATTTGGGGGCCGTTGTTGAATGGTTTGACTGTGTTAGTGGTTCCGAAGTGTGTAACGACCGATCCGGAAAGACTCATCGCTATTTTGGATAAATACAAAGTAAGCAAACACTTCAACAAACAAAAATCAAACAAAATCATAATCCCAACCTACAAAAAACAATACATAACCTACAAAACCATAAAAAATTTAATATTTTTGTGTTTTTTTTAGATTGAACGTTTAGTCCTGGTTCCATCATTACTACGTTCGATGTTGATGTTTTTACAATTAAAAAACAACAAAAACCAATTAAACAATTTAAAGATTTGGGTCTGCTCCGGTGAAACATTGGTAGTGTCGCTAGCGCAAGAATTCTTTGATTATTTCAAAAACGGTGATCATATTTTATGTAATTTTTATGGAAGCACTGAAATTATGGGTGACGTCACTTACCACGTGATGGAAAATCGTGAACAATTACTCTACGCGAGTAAAATACCTATTGGTAATTATTTTTGGTTTAAAAAATTAACAAAAATTACAAATATTTACAATATTTTAGGTGGGCCAGTTGATAACACCATGTTATACCTTCTGGACAAAGATTATCGCCCTGTAAAAGCCGGAGAAGTCGGTGAACTATTCGTTTCCGGTTTGAACTTAGCCGCTGGGTACGTCAACAACCGTGATCCAGAGAAATTCATTAACAATCCCTTAGCTATTGACCCAACCTACTCGAAACTTTTCCGTACTGGTGATTTCGCCAGCGTTGAAAAGGGTTACTTACAATACGAAGGACGTACCGATTCTCAAGTAAAAATCCGTGGTCATCGCGTTGATTTGTCTGAAGTGGACAAAGCTGTGAATTCATTACAGCAAGTCGAAAAAGGTGTCGTTCTCTGTTACCAACCTGGGGAAATTAATCAAGCATTACTGGCGTTTGTTACAACTAACAGTCGCACGACTGAGAACGAAATCGAAGGATTTCTTAGAGAAAAACTTACATCGTACATGGTTCCGCAGGTGATTTTAATCGAAGCTATTCCGTTATTAGTTAATGGAAAAATTGACCGTCAATCGCTGTTGAAAATGTATGAATGTACAAACAATAACGACGATTGTTTGTTTCAAGCTGAAATTGATTATAATGGAGTACCAAGTAAAAAGATGGACGCCGCGAAAGTTTTGTTTGAAACAGTTGCCACTGTGTTGAATAGAGGCGCACGCGCAGCGATTAATGTCAACGCAAACTTTTACGAGATTGGTGGGAATTCTTTGAATTCAATTTTCACTATTTCGAACTTGAAAGACAAAGGATATGTTGTTTCAATCAGTGATTTTATTGCCGCCATTGATCTGGGCGAGGTTTTGGAACGCATGGTTAAGAATGATGGTAGTGATGATCAGGTTGAGATTAAAATTCAACCAAAAATTTACAGAAGCGAAATGTTGGCTGATAAACATAAAGAAGACACTATTGCGTAAGTTATAACCTATAACTATATACATAACCTTAAATTATCACATTAACCTTATAATTTAATTGTAACCGTAATTTTTAGAATTCTAACTGCAAGTTTCTACGAAAAAGCTGACTTAGAACAATGGATAATCACTGAAATACGCGAAAATGACTACAGTGAAATGTTAAACATAATGTGGGACGTTTTAGTTGAAAAGGCATTGTCTTTTGCAACAATTTCTGAAGAAACTGGTAAATGTGTAGCGGTAGCGTTAAATTTCGATATGTTGGATGAACCTGAAGTTAACCTAACCTCGAAATTGACGATAATTTTTGAGTTTTTGGAGTTTTTGGAAGGACCTATTAGAGAAACTCGTCTACCTAAACAAATTGGTGATGTGTTACATTCTTTTATGATGGGTACAGACCCGTCATTAACAGCTAAGGAAAACGTGGCTGTGATTCAATACATGGAAGAAGAAGTTCTAAAAATAGCCAGAACTCGAGGATTTAAAGGCATTTTAACGACTAATACAAACCCACTTACCCAGGTAATTTAATTTTTTTCATTATTTACATTTTGAAAAGGATAACTTACTTTTAACATCAAATTATTTTAATTGTAGCAATTGGGATCAAGTGTTTTTGGTTATAAATCACTCCTGGATTATAATGTCAACGAATATGTTGCACCTGATGGCACAAAACCGTTTGGTCTTGCACCTGACACACAACAAGCTATTGTTCATTACAAAGAATTATAAATAATTATCGTAAATCATTTACTTTTAATTTATTCTTTAATTTACAAGGCGATGTAAATTGTTGACGACGATAATTTGCTCAGTATGTTTATTAATTTATTTGTAAATTTCACTTAAAATAACAACAACGATTTTTTTGGTTAAATTAAAATTTTAATTTGATTTTTTTTTAGAAAAATATAACTAATGACTATGATTAGTATAATGTAATTAAACGAGGTTTAATTTATTAGCTATTCGATTTACATAGTTATAAATAATTTATTATTATAAATGTTAAATTAATTAGTGTGTTAATTAGTGTAATACGTTTATGTTTTTGTTTAAAGTGATAATATCTTTTAGATTATTTTAATCATTAATGTTTAGTTAGTTAAATGGCGTTAATTGTATTTGTTAGATACTCTATACTCGTATGTTACTTGTATTCTATGTTTAAATATTTATGAAATAAATATATAATTATTTTAATTGTGTGTTGGTTATTTAATTAACGGTTTGGCCACTCTAGAATTATTGTAAAATTAAATTTTGTTTTTTTTTTGCTTAAACGAAATTTTAGAGTCATAAAAATAATATGCTGTTTGTTTGATAAGGCAAAATTAATTTTAAAAGGTTCAATTGTTGAATTTAGAACAGCGTTGACTAGGATTAAAGCGCAACTCAAAACTTTAAACGCGTTTACCTCAAAACTACAATTTTGAAATGGCATTATAGTTTATTTGTTATTATAGTGTTAATAATCATAATATTTTGGACAAGTGTTGCACTTTTCACTTATGATGTGGGCCATATGGCCACAAATCAATGTATTGCAAAAATCCTATGTACTTCTATAACAAATTTAATACATAATCGAAAAAAATAGATTGGTTTATTATAATTATACTAGACAAAAATACATAACCTGTTTGTTTGGTTGTGGACACTGAATAAAAAAAACGTCATAGCAACAATGCGTTTATACAGCAAATTGAAATAAAATGCGTGTAAAATGCTTCAAAAATAATTATTGTGATTAGTCACTAACATGTATAATAAAATCACGTTGCTAAAATTTCGTTTTATTTTGTATTATTTCTGAAAGAAATTTTAAAACAGTATTTTTAGTGGCCTAAACTCTTAAGAAAAACGTAAAATTTGTACCTGAGATTTGTAGATAATTTGTTTGTTAAATTAACTATACACTCACTAATAAAGTTAACATTTATTAACGTTGTTTTTATTAATTATATTTTATATGTGTTTGGAGTTGTATTGAGATGCATTTGTTTGCATTTATGTCTTGGGTGGCCGTGAAAACAAAAGTTGTTGATTTACAGCACAGAACATTTACAGCGTTTGTTTTCACGGCTGCCTAAAATATAAGTGAATATTTGCGGATTTGTTACTTGGCACTAGTGCTGAATACATTTTAAGTGATTCTTAACCATTCTGTGTGTGTTATCCAGTGATCTACAAGCAATCTAAAGACCTTAGGCAACAATAAAAATCGTAACATGCGCCACATCTTCAAGTTCAAGAACGTTATAAAATATGTTTTGATGTGCTGGCGTACAAATTGAGGGCAGTGAGTTTGCAAAAAATGTAGTAAATATGTTGGATCATTGGTAGTATTACAAATTATAATAAACATTTTGTAGGTTTTTCTGTGACATAACCTACTTTATATATTTTGGAGCATTTTGGAGATTGTAGCTATGTCATATCCGTTTTTGTTCTTTCAAATTTTGTTACTTAACCTTAAATATGTATAAAATTATTAAAATGAAACGATAATTTTAGCAATAGTTTCTAAGTCTATATGTTTATGAAGGAAGATTCAAATTTATATGTAGTTTGCAAATGTGATTTCAGTTTTATGCCAATAAAAAAGCTTGGAACCAGTGCATGTAGTGAATTTGTGGAGACTGCAATAAGTGTTCAAAATAAAATATGATTGAGAGATTCTGCAAGATGTTTAAGTAAATAACAATTCAAAGTTTAATTTTTGTTATTTTATTGCTAATAATATTCTATATTTGTCTCCTAATATAAGGAAATATTCAATAAAGCTCAAAGTAACTATGCAATTTCGGTTTAAGGTTTAATGTTAATTTTGATTTAAAATTGCCCTGAAAATTGAATTAGAAGAGAATATCAAAACAATTGAAGTACATAAGAATATTTAATTTCAATTTGTTTAATTTCTCCAAAACACAGTTCTTAGTTCTCAAATATTTACAGCCACGGCTATTATTTTCATCGGTTTTAACGTTTGAAACAAAACAAATTACAAATTCAATACAAAATAAATCTAATAAACCAAGTAAAGTACAAAGAATCAAAACAATAACCACTTGACTTAGCCTGTGAATGAAACATAAATAAATTTCTATTAAAAAACTCAGAATAAGCAGACAGACGAGAATAATTAGTAGGGTTTAGTTTAGTACAGTTTCTTTTCTTGTTATGTTATTTTTTGTTCAATACAAGTGTGGTAGATTTCAATGCTTAACCTGACCTCGTTCCACATTATATTATTTTCCTCCGACGCTATAGTAGATTAAGAATAAGTATTTAAATTTAGCTTTAAACGCCAAAAACTCCTATGATAACTTCTTCGCCTTTTGATACAGAGTGTCAACCACTTTACTCATGCTTTGTATTGTCTCTAATGCCATTTCGTATGTTTTATCTACTGGGGTTTCTTCAAATACAATCAAAACACCTGAAATAAAGCAAATTAAAAAATTTTAAATCTAAATTTACCAAACACTGTAAATCAGTAATGTTAATAATTAAACATAACTTAAAAAATAAAGAGATACATACCTTCACCTTGATCTAAAATGCCATGAAATTTAGCATCTAAAATCATCTGAGAAAGCTTTTTCTCAACTTGTGGCATTGGCAACTTAATAGTCTTAGCAATATAATCCACTTGCACTCTGCTGTATGGTTCAATGATGCGACACAAGTTCTGCTCTAACATATTGTCATACAATGTACCCAAATGAGCCCTTACAATAACATCGTCTTCCAATTCATGTTTGAACTGCTTGACTGCAATCTGAAAATCAGCCAAAGATCGTTTGTGTGAAGCTTGTGCCACTGCTTTCATTGCATCAATATCTTTTCCTGCATATTTAATAGCAAGTTTTCCTGAAATAATCTGCTGCACATCTTCAGGTTGATTGAGCATTATCTTAGACAACAACATATATTTCAATGCAGTCAAAGCTTTGGGTGACTCAACTGAATCAAAACCTTCAAATGCTTCATAAAAGTAGGAATATGCAGTCTTAAAATCCTTCTCATCAGCAGCATGCAAAATTCCTGATTGCAAATCAAGTGAGGCTTGCATTTTTGGAGGGCAATAAATTGAATTGGCTGTAGTTCTTGCTGATGTTAATGCAGCTCTAGCTTTTGGTAAGTTGCTGAGAGCATGGTATGTTTTGCTCTCAAGAAGTTGCACCTCAACAAGTAGATTTTTGTCATCTAACTTTTTGAGTTCTTTCAATAGGATGGAGCCTAGAGTTAAGGCTTCGGAGAACATGCCGGTGTCGAAGTATAAAGCGATGAGACGTGCTTCTAGCGATTGTCGCAGGAACGTCCTGCGTTCTTCTTTGGCCCATTCGATGCATTCTTTGCATAGCTGGACTTCGATACCGATGCCTGCTTCCAAATCTAGGAAGAAATCGACGAGCGAACGGACGAGTTTAGCGGCTTTAGCTTTTGAGATCTGAGAGAGAAAAGGCCGGGTGGCTTTGATTAACTCGGCCAATTCTTTTGCTTTGCCCTCTTTGCGGTATTGCTCGCCCAGGTTGAGGATGTCCTGCTCCTTGGTGCGGATTTCTTCTTCGTTGTCGTCGGCATCTTCTCCAAGTTTGATTTTTTTCAACAATTCCAAATCTTTCTCGCGTTTTCCGTCGGAGACGGCTTGTGCTCTTTCGAATAACATTGCGCCCGCCATGTTTGCTCACTGACTAACTGAAAATGCAAGAAAAGCACTGTCATCATGCTCATGACACTTGAGTCAGTGTTGCCAACTTTAAAAATATGACAAACCATGACAAACGAAATATTTATATTTGTTAGTTAATTGCGTTGTATGTATTTTTTTGATTATTAGTTAAAGTTAAAATAAACTAATAATTTTATTGCGTTGTACGCAAACTAATATTTATTTGTTATCGAAACAATATGCCCAAGTTAGGCAACTTCGTTTGCAAGTAAAGTGAATAAAGTAAACTAATAACAATTTTTTATAGTACATACTGCTTTTGCCAGTGCTCTTAAAACATTAACTATAATTAATTCCAATTTGAACTTACCAGGAAAACATTGTAGCTCTAAAGTTAGCTACAATAATAACAAAATTGTTTGAAAGTTAAACCAAAAAGTTAGAAAATATGCAATTTATATGATTTTCTTTGAGGCACAATGATAATAGATGTTCGTCGCACGAATAAAATATGCTTACTAATCACGAATATTTGCAAACATGTGCAGAGTTTATTTCTTACAGTCTTTTTTTAGTTTTTAGCTTTGTGAGCATGATCGGCTATGTTCGTTCAATTCGCATGTTGGACAAATGTACAGCCGGCAACACTGTACAAATTACAGAAACCAGCTGAATTGAGCTGAATAAAATATAAAATTAAATTTAAAGTTACACATTACGCGTTTTAACTAGTTTGCGTAATAAAAGTAACGGGATATATTAAATTACTTTGTAAAATATTTAAATTTTTTCCGTTTGGTTTAGTTCAGATTGGTTAACATTAGTTTGAATAACTTTCGACCAATCAGAAATTAACTAACTTCGCGTAAGTATCGAACAAACTTTCGGCAACGTTGTATATGCTCACCGCGCCAGTGCGTGCGCGTGCGGCAGAAAAACGCCATTTTGACTCGCTGCGTGTGGTGTGCAGTGTTGTTGTACAGTTTCTCCCTTCATAATTACTTGTTTTCGAAACAATCGTAAATGATATTACCGAAAACAACCCACCCTAAGCTTAATCAATAATCTTTTACTAATTAACCCATCAATTTGTGTAAAGCATAACTGTAGCATCGGAAAACACGGCGTGTTAAGAGCCAAAATGAGCGACAGACAGGTGAGAAAAAAACTCAAATTTATTTCTATCACAAAAGAATTGATAGGTTAACGTTTGAATTAAAATACAGTATACTTACGGAATTAGCTGGCTATTTCTGTTGTACTTACGTTGCAAAATGTTGAGAATGAAAAAGCAGCGTTGCTAAAACACAGGAATTTGCCAGAAATCGGACGCGCGCAAAGTAAAAATCGTCGGTGGATGAAATAAAAAACGTGCTAAAAACGTGCTATTTTTGGCAAGGCTTGCTGCGTTTCTGGTGCACATATCGCCAGAATCGGCACGGCTAGCGTTGCAATGATTTTGTTTGTTTGTTTGTAGCTGGAAATAACGACGACAGTTGCCAAAGCACGCGAATGCAAGCGTATTGTATTGAAATAGAAATAGTCCTATGAGAAGCGTTTTAATATTTTAAGGTGTACATTTTATTGCAAAAAATGGAAGATACCCAAGTAATTATTGTATTAGTGTTTTATTTTGTGGTTGTGTTAAAAGCCGAAGCATTAGACGCCATGTTGTTATTTTGTGTGGAGGTTACAATTTTGTGTTTTCAATTTTAGTTAAGTCGATCGCCACAAAACCACCACAATCATCAAATGAACGATGGAGATCGTGATCGGGACCGCGATAGGGAAAGGGACAGATCTCCTCCGCACCATGACAGACGCGACGAGTCGCCGCGCAGTCACAAGATAAAACGCGAGAGAAGTCAGAGTCGTGGTAGTAATTATCGTGAAGAACGAGATAGGGATCGGCGTGATCGTCGAGATGGTGGACGAGAAGATCGGGGTGACAGATATAGAGATAATAGAAGATATAGATCAAGAAGTCGATCACGTTCAGATAAACATTACAGTAAAGTTTCAAGATATTCACGCTCTCGTTCTCGTTCGTATGGTGGACGCAGATCGCCTTCACATAGCCCAATGTCTTCACGACGAAGACATACTGGCACCCGCGACAATCCCAAACCTTCTGGATGTCTGGGAGTGTTTGGTTTAAGTGTTTACACCACTGAGGTGGAGTTGTATCACATATTTTCAAAGTATGGACCTGTTGAACGAGTACAAGTTGTTTTAGATGCCAAGGTGAGCATTGAGTAAAACTTTTATTTATTTTTATGATTCCACAAGGTATTTTAACGTTAAAATTGACATTAATAAGTTTATCTGATAAAATATTAAAAAATACATATTGTACTTTAGAAAGAAGTTTTGAATAAGAGTTTAATATACAAGTTAAATAATTTAAGACTGGAAAATCGCGCGGATTCTCATTCGTTTACTTCGAGAGCTCCGAGGACGCCAAAGTAGCCAAAGAAGAATGCACTGGGATGAAGATTAATGGCAAGAATATTCGTGTGGACTTTTCCATAACGCAACGGGCGCACACACCGACGCCTGGAATTTATATGGGAAAACCAACTTAGTAAGTTTTTAAACTAAAAATAGATGAATATGTTGTATTTTTTGTGAAAAGTTGTGCCAAATTGTAAAGACTTATTGTTTGTTTGATTTAAACTTCAAGATACAAATGGTTGCTTTACAAATTGGTAGATTAATGCTGTAAAGCTGCTGAGATATTAGACTAATATTCGAAGAGTGTTAAGAATTTAGTAAAGGCATCACTGTACAATTTTATTATATACAAAAGTAAAATTTTTGTTTTGTTTAAATTTAATTACTAATCTTTGGTTTTTTTTTAGCGTACCAACTTCAAAGTGGGATAGGAGTCGTGGGCGTGACAGAGGTGACCGTGAACGCGAAAGAGAGTAAGTATTTTACTACTTTTTTTTTAAATAACTTTGTCGATAATTCGAAAAGAAGTTGTTGATTTAAAAAAGAGTTTTTTAAGAAAATTTGTTTTGACAAAATTTGATGTTTTGTAAAAAAAAAATGAATTTTGAATGTAAAATTTAAAGTTTGAAGAAAAGTTAATATTTTGTCAAACCTATTAGAATATAAATATGAAGTTTTCTGGAAAAATTTGGAGTTAAAAGAGGAAATTTTACAGTGTGATGAAAAATTTCAAATTTTTGAAATAAAAATTTATAAGTTTTAAGAAAAATAGTTCAGGTTTTTTAATAAGTTTTTCTTTCAGTGATCATCCTCGTAAATACCGCCGTTCGCCATCGCCCCACTACCGCCGCCGTCGTAACGAACGCTCGCGCTCGCGTTCCTACTCACCACGTAAGTTCCACTAAAAATTAATCTTCACACTACAAAAAAGCAATGTGATCGTCGTCAATCGCATGCCAAAAACAAATCATCAAACCAGTTCCAATCAGTTTAATTAACAAAAACAACCAAAATTAATAATGATTAAAAAGAACATCACCAACAACAAAAAATGCATCAAATTGTAATCATGCATCATAACCTCTCAACTCAATAATATCAACTGATGTTTAATGTGATGTTTCTTCACACTTTGATTTAATTTAATTATTTTTAATACCTATTGTCTTAATCCTGCAGGTCATTATTAACTCACACACACTACTACTGTCGTGCGTTGTCGCTGTTGGGGGGCGTGTACCGAGTTGTTGACCCCCCTTCCGTGTGTACCGTCACTCACGTGGTGCGAATCACAAATGATGATACTATACCTTAATTGATATATAATGGCAATTTATTTCTTATATTTTACATTTTTTGGACGACGACATATTTAAAAATCAGAAAAAACAAAAAAATTACTTATGCCTAATAATCAATAAATACTAATTAAGAAGTAAACAAATCTTGATTAAACTGCAAACAGAAAGCAAGCGACTACTCAGTAGTGGTGTAATTGTTTCTATGTTTCATTTTATCTTTACGAATTTTTGAGTGACATTGATTTCTGTAATAATCAATTAAGAACGTTTACTATGATTGGACTCTATTTTCAAAAATTTCACCTGGAATAGAAACGTTGTTTATTGGTTATGTTATGTTTAGAATTACAAAATAAATAATAAATGATAAACAAAAATGAATACAATAATAATAATAATTGTGAAGCGATGAGCTAACCGGTAACGTATGCGTCTGTACATGAACACGTTTGGCACTAATGTATTGTTTTTCGTTTGTTTTTGGAAAAGGGTTAAGAAAACGAGGTATTGGATGAAGTAGATTATTCTCTCTGAATGCGAAAAAAGCGAACGAAAAAGTCTGAACAGTCGAACACACACGACACACAATCGTGAATCTTGGTCCGGGTCTGGGTCTGTGTTGAATGTGAAGAAAACAAGGTGAAGATTTTTGTCAGGCGCACGCGTGTTTGCCGAAGCAAGCGGAGCCAACCCATCCCCCAACACTTTATCACAAAACTTTAATATCAAACAAAAAGGCCGGACTCTTAAAGTCAAAGGTCTCGGCATGCTTCATCTGTTCTTCTGCCCGCTATCCGCCTTACACCTTTTCAAATCAATTGATAGTTGTTAAATTCACATTACTAAGAAAATTCGAATCAGTAAATTGAGACCTATTCAGAAGAATATCTACCGTTCAAGCAAAAGCAAGTAGACTATGCAAGAAGAAACTGTGTGCGAAGAATGCGTTTAAAGAGAGAAAAAAGAAAATGAACATTGAAACAAATTGAAAAAACAAAATCGTGTTTCGCCCAATGTATGTTTTTATATGTATTTTTTAGTTGTTGTTTTTTTGTTTAGTTGATGTGTCGTAAGCCTAATTACCTTCTTAACCTATTTTTATTTAATTCACGAAATTGTGAATTATTTTTAATCCTAACTGAACCAATCTTTTGTTTTTCCTCAATTTTTACCAATTTACAAGTGAATCCGATGACTAATAGTAGTTGCAACGTTTACATTTTTTTGTGATTTTGACAAATTGTTGTAAAATGTAATTTAAGTTAATATTTTTCTCGAGAGAATGTATTTTCAGCCGAGCGAGAAGCGCATTTTTAAAGCAAATCACGTTTGTTTGGAATATAAAGTGGATAATTAAAGAATTGACACGAATTTAATTTAAATTGCGCTTAGTTTCATTTTGACCAGATGTATATAATCCTAATTTTTCTGTGGTATTTATTCTATTTTAAAGACTTTGTAGCAAAATGTTGCTTTTGAAGGTTGTTTGTTTCGCATTTTGTGCCACATTGGTAAGTAATTAGTTTAACTTTAACAATTTCAACTCAAATCATAACCTAAATATTTTCGTTTAACTTCAAGGTGTATAACCTTAAAATTTTGTTTTTTGTTAATTTGAAGTGTCATTAAATTTGTCCGTCTCACCAAGAATTAATTATTTAATTTTATTAAGTATTTTATGTTTATATTTTTACCTAATAGGCCAGTTGCGTTACCGATTCTTGTGGTAGCAACTGTGAAAATGGAATTCTTAATCCAACTGACGAAGTAATGTACGTTTTCCGTGACAATGTCTCCAAACTACAATCAGCTATCTACGCTTTGTCTTGTAGTTTATTAGATAAATTCTCTGAATTTGATCTGTGCGATATCGACAAAAACAAAATCAAAAAAGGCGTAGAAAGCCAGATCGGAAAATGTACCGAAATGTGCGAGAACCAACTCCAGACTTACAACAAACTAACAAAAGCTATCGAGGAAGATATAACCGCATTTAAGTCTACAGGCACCTGCAAAGAAACACAATTTTATTATCCGAACTTTATTCAAAATTACTGTACTACTACCAGGCCAATATGTACAAACAAACGCATAATTATTGGACCAATAAAACTACCAAAGTGGAAACATAATAAACCAGGAAGAGGAAGAGGTAAAGGTAAATCTTCTGACTCTTCTGATGGTGATCATAAAAGATATAAAAGAGGAGTAAGTTATAAAACCTATGAAAAAAGTGAAGATAGTGAGGAAAGCGAAGAAAGTAAAACAAGTCAGGAAAGTAGTGAAGAAAGAAGAACAAGTGAGGAAAGTGAAGACAGTAAAACAAGTGAAGAAAGTAGCTCCAGTGACTCAGGAAAATCAGGATCAGGATACAAACATCGCAACAAAGGAAGACATAATAATAATAAAGGTAATGGTTGGGGTAAAAATAAAAATCATAAACATGATGATCATGATGAATATGATGACTCTTGTTACGAAAATCTACGTGATGAAAACATGGCGAATGATATTTTGTACCGATTCTGCACAGTTTACGATTCTCGATTTGATTGCGCCAAGTTTTGGCCATCAATTACTTGTTCAAGCAAACCTGAAGATGTGAAAGGTAAATGCGTGGATTATAAACGAGATGTGGATGCATTTAATACATTTATGACAGATATTCAAATTGGTGTCATAAGTTGTATCAAAGCATTCCAGGTTCGAATTGACAAAGCTGAAAGTGGCGATGACTTGAAAGAATTATGCGCATAAATCTATTGTCTTTATTTTACTATAAATGAGTATGTATGGTTGAGGGTGAATAATAAATACCTATGAATTTTATTTTGTTGTATTTTTTGGTTTCTTATCAAGCTTTTTGTGGTTATCATGGTTATCATGTTTTCTTAAGGTACAATATATGCAACTTTTTATGCAGCATTTTAACTTATATTTTCATGATGTCATTTATTAATAAAAGAAAATTGTTGATAATATTTAAATTTGTTTATATACAAAGTAATATTTTGTGTAGCAATTAATGAAGCGTTGTTTTTGATAAAAGGTATTAAAATTTTATCAAACAAAACGTGTTTTTTAAAAATATAAAATTATTAAAAAAAAAAGATTTATTTTGATTTAAAACACGTAGAAATAATGAAAATGTTGTCGCGTAGTTTATTCATAACAATGGTATTTATTTATTAATTATTTATTGAGTTACTGTATATGCAACTAAGTATACAATAAATTATTAAATTTGTTTTTTTTAAAGTACTTTTTAGTGCATCTAGATGTCGATACATGTTCTAAACTTTTTAAATTTAATTGAAACACTGATATCAATTATTAATTTTTGAAAAATAGCTTGTTATTCTTATAATTGATTATTATTATTGTTCACCTAATTAAAACGTGATTGTTTTTCAATTGTTTTTTATAGAAAGTTTAGATTTCATTCAAGCAAAAAATGTGTTCTAGTTGAACGAAATGTGTGGAAGTAATAAAATATTAAGCACGTTTTACATTTAAATTACACAGAAATTTATTAAAAAATTGTATAAAACGTCGATAATTTATAGTATATTCGATATTTTATTTTAAATGTGTTGACAAAATGTTGGTGTTTACATTAACTTCAATTTTTTTCATCTGTGTTTCTTTGGTAAGTAACAATAATAATGTTTTTTGTTAGGGTTTTATTTAAAAATACTAATTTTATAATTACTAATAATAACTGTGTTTAATTTAATATTTATAAGTGTTTTTAATTTTTGTTTTTGTTGGTTTGTGTAATCAGTTGCCTACATTAACATTTTATATTTGTAAAATATTGCACAAAACAAAATTAATTTACTTTAAATATATTTTTTTTAATTTAAACGATACAAATACAATTATAAGAAATAAAAATAAAGTATTTAGTTTATTAATAAATAACTTTAAATAATATTTGAAATTTTAAAATTTTATTTATTTTAGGCAACTTGTGAAGCATCAATTTGTTCCAAATGTGAAACTGGAGTTTTAAATCCAACCGACGATGTAATGCTTCAATTCCGAAGCAAAATCCCTGAAATCCATAAAGCAATTACTAGTTTATCATGTAGTTTACTTCAAAAATTTAATTCGCCAACTCTATGTGACAATGACAAATCAATCATCAAGAAATGCGTTGAAGCAAAAATCAATAAATGCACACAAATGTGTGACAAACAAAACGAAACTTTTATGACTTTGAAAAACGCTGTAAAACGTAACTTGGAAGAATTCGAATCAACAAATAGTTGTGATAAAACTACATTTTATTATTATGATTTTATGTTCAATTATTGCATGACACATCGCCCTAATTGTAACAACAAACGCAATAATGGTGAACGCAACAATAAACGAAACAAACGTGATTTAGATAAAATCGATGTAAGAGTTGGGGGAATACACTTACTCGAGTTTGAAAACCCTGCTGATGATAAAGAAGAATCTGAAAAGGAAAAAGATAAAGAAACATTTAAAGAAAAAGCTAGAAGAGTTGTTAGAAGTGTTGATAATAAAGCTAGCAACGATATATTTGATAAAACTTGTTACAAAAATGTTGGAGAAGAAAATATGGCGCTTGATATGCGAAACAAATTCTGCAAATCGTTAAATTCACAAGTTGATTACACACAATCTTGCCAGGCTATTGAATGTACAAAGTTACCTAAAAATTATAAAGATATTTGTGCTAAGTATGAACGAAACATTCACGCTTTAATTGATTTTAAATCAAACAATCAAAATCTTGTAATTGATTGCATCAAAAGCGTTGAAATTGACATTAACAACAGTCATACCGATGATGATTTAAAGAAATTGTGTATTAATAATTAAGTTTTATGTTATTTAAACAAATGTATGCATGTATATTGTTTAAATAAAACGAAATTAAGATTTGTGTTTTTTATTTTAAAAAATTATCATGATCTGTCAAATCTGTCACAAACATTTTGTGTATAAAAAGTGGCCTATGTTACAAGTTCAAACTTTATTTTCTTTAAATTTTTTTATTTAATTATAACATTTCTAAAGTAAAATAATGGTTTATATAAAAACAACAAGTGTCATAATTTATTATTTTATTAATTACAACCTGGTAACTTAGAAATAAATTAAAAGTTTTGATGTGGCTTTTATGTAGAGAAAAGTTTAAGTTGTCAAAAAATAAATTTCCCTAGATTTAGTGATTAAGTAAGTAAATGTAAAAATGTGTTGGTAATGTTTTGCGAAAAATATCCCTAAACGAAATGTCTTCGTTCGGCCACCGCACGTCGCGCGCTCCACATGTGTGAATTTCCGCGAATCGCCGCAAAAATCGGGCACCACGTACGCTAACGCCGCGACGCCGTGCACCAGGAGTCGGTTGCAATGCTTACAAACGCTAGCGGCCGCCATCGTTCATTGACGCTCGACGTGTATTCCGTCTGAAAGATTGAGAAAGGCGCTGGAGGCGCGCGTGCGTGTGTGTGCATCACATTGCGTCGGTGCCGTCGGTGTGTGCGACCACCATCGTCCAGTGCTCTGGCCTGCCCCCCGGCACGTCTCTGAAGGTCGTCACGGGTGGATTTCATTGATATCAACAACCAGGATATGATGGTACAGAAGACTGGATGAGCCACCAGCAGGTAAGCTTTGAACAATTTGATTTTATTGACAAAAAACAATTTGACAAGCGAAACATAAACACACACATATATAAACGGATACATACAATAAAACAGAATAGAATTGAAATTAAACGAAATGAATCTTAGAGGCGAGTTTTAGTTAAACTAAAGTAAGTAACTTGTATTTTCATAAGCAGTTAAGACTTAGGTAGAAATGTTGAGACATAACCCAAAAATGACTGGTTTATGTACCCACCCACGAACACCTGCTCGCGACTTTGTGCTTTTGAGTTGTACGCATGATCATTTCTCGTTTGTTTTTAATTTTGTTGATATTTATTTACGGGCATTTACGGCTAAGTTTTGTTTTTAAAGATCTCATAGTACTTAATTTTGACCTGACTTTTGACTTTGACTTGAACTGTATGTAAACTGTTGGGTTGTTTGCGATGATGTAGTCATTGCAAAATGGCAGATTTGAGTGATAAATAATTTTCTGATCGGAATAACACATTGTGAAATGTTTGTGATGGTCGCGACGACCAAGACAATTCGAAGGCGACAGCATCAAATACTTTCTCGCACGCTGCTTGGCTAGAAATAGAATCTTTTTATAGATGTATAGAGACGTCGTGTGCCGTGCATGCGTGCGGATGACCACCGGCTATTCTCATTCTCATCGCTCGGCGCCGAAAAGTTTTCATTTTCGTTTGGTCTTTGGTGTGGTGACACTCATGCAGCTGATGTTCTTGTTTTAGTTCCTAAACCTAAATATTAGTTTTTCATTTACATAGTGTGAGTTGATATTTGGTTTGCGGCGTCTGTTTGTGTTCATCGCCATTTTAGTTTTTTTTATTGCAAATTATGTGATATTTTTTTATGTTTGTTTGTCATTTGTTTTTGGTGTGTATATTGTGTGTACTTATCTTGTGATTGTGTCTGATCAGGTGTGGTGGCGTAATCCTGGGAGTGCGGCTGTTGGACGTCCACCTTTGAGAGAGTTGCGGCTGCGTTTGTGGCCAGCGCGGAGGCGGCGATGGACGTCGGCGGCGGACGCAGACGCGCGCCTTCCAAGTCCTCCGCGCCAGATGCGCTTGATTTGATTGCTAAAGAGGTAATATTTATTTATAGTTTATATATTTAAACATCACACATTTTATTTTAACCTATTTGACTTAAAATATCCAAAAACAATTCGTTTAGTAGTTAATTTTAGTATTTTAACGTCAAGTTTGTAAAAATTACAATTTTGTGGTTATACGTTGGCGTTTCTTTGATATTTGGGGTTTTAAAAAACAGTTTGATGTATTTTGTAAAGGTTAGGGTTGTTAAGTATACGCGAAGTGTATTGTTGGTTGCATACAGTTTTGTTGTCAAGTACACTTTTAATTATTTGTAATTTACTTTAAACTGGTGCTGTCTATCGAAGTATATTATTAAGATAGAATGTGGGCAAGTTAATTATCTCTAACTTTTATTTTACTATATTTTTCATACTTTTATTACAAATTCGAGGTTATGTATTGAAAGTGTTATGCAGGTATTTACGGTTATGCGGTAAAATTTGACACATTTTTGTGATTACTGTCTAATTGATAACTTTTATCAAACATTTTATGAAGATAAAATGTTTATTGAATAATGGTGCATAACTTTTGCTGAAACAATTTATATTTTATATAAATTAGTTTTTGTTTGTATTGTGACGTTAACATCGAAATATAAACCCGGATGTAAGAAATCCTATTAGAAACACTAGAATCCTTAAAACTAGTATTGAGGGGTGCAATACTCCTACATTTGTTTATTTTTAACTAACGATTTGTCACCTTGGAAGAGTCACTAAACTTAGTGCCATCATTTCCGATCGCAATTTTCATGATCCTCATCCATCTAACTTTAGTGCAACAGATCTTTTTCGAACATAACCTACAATTCATTATTCATAACTTGTCATAGTATTGCAATTTTGACATTTGTCATTCAACACACCACAGTCACGCGCTTTACATTGTAATAGTAAACGTTAATAACTTTAAGTTCTAAATCTTGTAAGTTTTGAAGATGTGTATGCAAGTTTAGTTCAATTGAAAATTTAAACCTTTAGGGAGTCGTTTACTTTATAAAAGAGGGGACGACGCATGATGAGAAATGAGAGTATGCGAGCTTGACTGCAAGTATTTTCGGCGGAAGGAAGTGTCGTGGAGACGGTCGTTGGTAATGTTTTATTTTTGTAAGTAATTGTTTTGTCAAAAGTCCCAACTTCCGAATAGGGCTTAAATAGTAAACGTTATAATGAAAGCGAGAATTATAGGGTTTTTTGGTTAAAATATAAAAGAATTGATTTTTCGGTGATGAAAATAGGCAACCCATTAGACACCTTTTAATTCATCATGAAAGAATGTGGGTTTTTTATAAATTGCATTGTCGTTGATTTGTGCTTTAACTTTAAGAATTAAAAATATCTCATTCTTTGCGGGACACACTAAAAATTGAAACCGACTACAAACAGTTGGAAAATCCTAACTATAACCAGCAGGAATAAAAGAATGCGAGACGTCTACCGTGTCGTGTCGCGTCTCAAATCTTCACTCGATTATTTCCACTCTCGCACGAGATAAAAGAAAAACGAAAAGATAAAAGAATTGTAAACGGCTCAAAGCCCAGACACTGGGACATAAGACGCGAAATTAATGACACAACGCGACACTCGTGCAACTACTGCAACTGCAACTTGTAGTACGTACGAAGGAAACTAGACGACGAAGTTGTCTTGAGAGATTGAAATTGAGAGCAACCTAAGTTTTCAATGTGTGCGTGTTGGATGTGCACGTTAGGTATTTTTGGTTTTTCGAAGGGGTTCGTCTCGGAAATACGAAAGTGTAAGTCTGAGAGACTCTGAAACTATTTATAGCTAATACTTAAGAATGCCGCCGTCCTGCTAATACCGCCAAGCCGGACGGCGGTAGACTTCCTGAGTGTGATTTCTCCGCCACACGGAGGATTTGTAGCTCGATTTCGTGAACATATGCTCCAGTCGGTCTGCAGCTTTCAGTGCACGCGGTTTGGTTGAATTTTTTCGGTTCAAAATTTTCGAGAAATGACGACTTGACGGTTTAATGCGCGGAATTGTTGGTTTTGTTCGTATTGTTAGTACCGCGTTATAGGTCACGATAATTAACACTTTAGTTGTTAATTGTTGTTGGGTTTTATCGTTATATCTCATGGTTAAACAAAACGTTAAAATAGAGGAGAGATAAAGTTGTGTAAACGACTTTTGTACACCTTGGTTATTGCGTTTATTGCAAGGCGCGTTTTGTGGGAAATTGTGATTAATTTCGTTGGAGAAAATGGTATCGGCACCGTTGTTATCAGTCGCGTATCCAGCGTATCCACGTTGGCAGTTAATTATGCAAACGCGGAAAATGCAAACCGCGTCTTTGGCGGATTGTTTGCCTACGACGTATTGCGTTAATGGAAATATTGCCGTGAGGGCAACTACGATTAATCTTAGGAAATATGTAAGTATCTATAAGTAATAATGATACTAACATCAAAGGTAGCTTTTTATTGTTACCTCTAGTTTTTTGTAATAAAATACCTGCAAAAAGTTGCGTGTACTCAACATTCACATCATTTTTATTTTATTATTATTTTTTTGTTATAAATATTCGTTCTTTGCTATTTTCCATCGAAAATACAGAAGGAAATTTGCGATTTAGTAAAGTATATTTATATATTTATGCGTTTATGTAGAACTGGTGCGTTTTAAGAAAATTTGTTTTTAAGGGTTGTGGGCCTCTCTTAGAGGCCAAATAAAATTTGTTTTCCTCAAAGGCAATGTCTATTTGAAGATATAGTCTAACTTTCAAGTCATTCTGCTGAAAATTGTCTGAGAGATAAATGCGTTTAAAGTTAGAATTTAAATACTTTAACTTTAATTCTATATATGGCGCTGTGGTAAAATCAACAATGGAATCTCTTAAAATTTATTGTCTTCTATAGATTCTATAAATTCAGTGATGAAAATTCTAGAGTGGTCTAACTAACCCCTTTAAGATAAGATTTCCATTGAGTGATCAATAGGTGGCAGAAACGAGAAATATTAGTTTCACTGTATATTCTAGAAATATTCTATTCTATATATAATGTGCAAACTTTACTTTATTCAGTAGTTTTACGTTCCATATTAAATTAAATTATTTCTACTTCAACAAATATGATTTTTAACGTAAAAAATTCTTATTGAATGACCGCACTGATGATTTCAGATTATAATATTTTATAGGTTGTCATAAGTTTCATTCTGCTTACTTAACTAAATACAGAGACACTCGTATGTATATAATACACAGTTTTTTTATGATATTGTTGATTTACCGCTTTGGTTTTGCTTGTTGTTGATCTTGGCGAGGTTTGCGTCATCCTCGTGCAAATCTCAACACAGATCATCGCTGTATTCAGTCAAGTTAAGACAAACTTTAACAAGCAACAATACAAAAAATAAATTTAAAATTAATTTCAAAAGTACTAGAAGATTAACAATTATATATAAAGTAATATTACTTATATACCAAAACTATATTTCTATAGATATAAACGATATAAACTCATATTATATATTAGTTATTTTTTATAAAATTTATATCGTTCTTATCTTTCTAATCACATATTATATATTTTATCAACACAAACCAGTTCAATTCCCACTACAACAAATTGAACATTTCCTATTGGTATCGTTTGCTACTTAGTACAAATAAAATTCAATTCTATATTGATCGATACAAATAAAAGTTGTCAAGATTGTCAAAATTGCGCCTTGCGCGCGGTTATGTAGTTTTTGCTAACAAGGTGTGTCGCGTCAGTGCAAGTTAAGATTTAAATTCATAAATAAAATTGCTATTAATTGCAATAAAAATTATAATTATTGATGACTAAACAACGCGTTAATAAATTACGACTTTAAAACAATCAAAACTAATAAACGTTATAAACTACTATAAGAATAATTTAAATACTAATTTACTTTTAAAAACGTGTGCACAGGAAACACTGGAAACACTGAGTTTAAAGCTTGTAAAGTTTTTTAAGTTTAACAAAGTTGACAATATGGAAACAAAAATTGAGTCGAAATCACAACCAGAGTCGCATTCCACAGTCGACGTTGACGGCGTCGCAACTAATCTGCAGATAAGCGCGCAAACACATTCTGTCACTGTTGTTTCGGATGAATACAATCATTCACAACAGTCACCGACGTGTTTTGAGAGCGGTGAGGTAAACCAAGGGGGCGAAGTTAAAATAATGGGTCAAAATAATTCAAAAACTTCGGTAGCTTCAAACGCGAATCAAGATTTAATATTAACCGTAACAGTAAGTGAAACTGTTGAAGAGGAAAAGAATTTAAGTTTTAAACGAAGTGAAGAACAATTGGACGGTGTCCAAAGTATTTCTTTAGAAACTAATACAAATACAAACGTAAACGAGGACTTGGGTTTAAACCAAAACCCGGATGTGAGTGCGGACGGGACCGCGATTGCAAAACCGCTACAAATTGGTGGTAATGTAGATAATGTTGAAAATGTTGGCGGTAAAGTACAGCAGGAGGATAGCGACGATAGTTGGGATAGTGTGGAGCAGTATTTCGAAAGTGAAAAAGATGAAGTAATTGTTTCAAATTTATACTCACCGTGATTTGTTTGTAACTTTATTTATTTAGTTATTAATATGTTTTACTAATTTTTGTTTATTTCTGGTTGTTATTTTAGGCTGAGGCTAGATTATTGGCACGACGAGCAGCAAGAGCAGAAGCGCGTGAGATTCGTATGCGGGATTTGGAGCGTCAACAACGCGAACAAGAGGAAAACGCTGATCGACAATTTGATATGTTGAGTGAGCCGCAATTAAGGCGGCCTGTGCCTTCTGCAACGCGCGGGTTTATGTCGTCGCGACGCTCTTCGGAGGACTCGTTGGAGGATACTGGCAGTTTACGTGATCTTAGAGTAAGTGTTACAATTACTTGAACCTCCACCTCTACTGGTTAATCATATCAGTACTGGTTAATGACTATTTTTATCAATTGTTGTTTTTGTGCCAAGACGTGATGTAATGTTTAAGTGCTGCGTCTGTCAAATTACAAACATTGCACTGTATTGTATTCAGTTTTATTCAAAATTTTATTCAAATTAGTTGAAATGTTATCAAATATTTTAGTAACACATTTAACTTTACAGCATGAGCTCAAGGAAGTTGAAGAGAAGTTTCGCAAGGCGATGATTGCCAATGCGCAACTTGATAATGACAAGGCTGCACAGACTTATCAATTAGAACTTCTTAAAGACAGGTAATTTTATTTAGTTTTACTTAGTAATCTAAAATGTTATTAATTGTTATGTTGTTAATAGATTAGAAGAATTAGAAGAAGAACATTCGCAAGTAAAACGTGAACATAAAGACAAGTGTCGTGATTTTGATCAATTGAAACGGGTAACAGCACAATTAAAAGACGAATTGGCTCTCTTTAAAGCTGAATTAGATGAACGCGATCGTTTGATTGCTGAAAAGGGTTTGGTGATAGTAGCTGCTGATGATGTTGATACGTCGGATGGTATGACCAATGGTCCGACGACAAGTAATAACACGTCGACCTCAAATTCAACGCCGAAAGTGCGACGAGCGCTTGTGAGTGCGGAAAATGCGCATTTGTTAGAAAACGCTGGTGAGGGTAGTTTGGATGTACGGCTGGCACGTTTTGCCACTGAAAGATCGGACCTTTTGGATCAAATTAGCCATCTGAAGCTTGAATTAGAAGACGAGAAGAGTGCCAAACGGCGGAAGAGTAGTGGTACGTTAAATGGACCAGATTCGGATAGTGATGCTGCTGATATACAAAGTAAGTCGTTTATTGTAATTGTAATTTGCTGTTAGTTTTAATTGTTTTTTTTTTTCTGGTGTTTAAAGGAGAGGCAACTAAACAATTAGCCGAATTTAAGTTCAGAGCTCAAAAAGCTGAACAAGACGTAGCTACGATGCAGGCGACGGTGGCACGACTTGAAAGTCAAGTTATTCGATACAAATCAGCGGCGGAAATTTCCGAGAAAAGCGAAGAGGCACTTAAAGCTGAAAAACGAAAACTTCAAAGAGAGGTACGTATTCACAATAATTAAATTGTATAGTAGTTGATTAGTTGTGGGTAGTTAATTAGTTAGTATTATATTTTATAGTTGACATTGACCTTGACATTTTTGGTTATTAATTTGATTGCAGGACGATTCACTTAGTAGTAGCTCTTACACTTACAGTTACACAGATAATGATAATGATACTGATAACGATGTTGAAGGTAGACACAACGGCACTAACAGACTTGCTTTTTCATAATTTTGTGCTAAATTTCAAAGTCTTAACCTAACATTTTACTCATGAAATTCAATATCATTTTTGTCTGCATCATTTTTGTATTTTGTTTGTCAATAAGACTTTGATTTTTTACAAAATTTGGATTTTGTGCTTACACTTTGTTGTCGTTTTTTTTTTTTACAAAACGTGTGTTTATTATTAACTATCGTTGTATTCAAATATTGTTCTATTTATAGGCGAGGGAAGCTCAGAGTAGAGCTGAAGAATTGGAAGTGTCCAACACGCACCTCATCAAGCGTTTGGATAAGCTCAAAAACGCCAAGTCAGCGCTGCTCAAAGATCTTTGACAATCGTCGCACACCTATACCTAGCGACGCCAATCATCTATAAAATCTACAATCTACATACAACAAATCCAAGTCCAAATAACACTTATATTTTAATTAACACCACTTACAAGCAATTAATTCATTGCGATATCATTGAATCAGAACAATTAACATCGAGATTTATAAAAGTGCGCAATCAACGAACACGCAATTAAACAAGCGAGCCATTTGTATGCATACTAAGTAGGAGTATAAAGATAAAGCTAGGGACAAAACTTAGGTTTTAATCAATTTTTAAACATATTTTATACACACGACAACACATGTCGTGAAACAATGAAACAAATTTAACCGATAAACGTTTTAGCAGAGTTTTGTTTATTACGATTATTATGATTACTGCAAACGATTATGTACATATTTTAATGTTATTATTTTTTATGATGTATATTTAATTGATATATGTATTTAAATTATTGTTTAAATTATTAACAGCGTCGAAAGCGAGTAAGTAAGCGGGTAAATACTCGAAAGTTTTGTATAAAAGTAATGAGAAATGGGTGAAAAAAATTTGATAACTTATCGAGTAATAACATTGAACGAGTGTGTGTGTGTGAAGAATGGGAGAATGTCACGGATGATTGTGATGTTTTTTGTATACATACTTACACTCGAACGCAACACAACAGTCAGGAAGCGAGTGACCGAAGAATATTTGGTAAAAGGTACTTTACGATATAAAAAATATAAACAATTACTTTTGTTCATTATTATTATCCTTGCATATATCCTATGCGAATTTTATTAAACCATTTATTTTGTTTCTGTTGAAAACTTAAGTAAACCCAAATTTGTTCCTGAATAATTGCTGAAATTCGAAAGTTTTCTCATTTGTTTTTCGTCTACTTGACTAATTAGTATCTGGGTGAAAGGGCACTCAATATGCATTAAGCTTCATGTTGAACTTATATATATATAAAATGAAGTGTAAACTTTTAAATTCAGTATTTTATCAATATTAAAATGTGAGATGTTAGTAGTTGATATAATTTAGTAGGAATATAATTTTCATTGACATTTGTTTTCTAGTTGAACTAAGTTTTTCAAACAGACGATGTTGCCTGCTGTTCGCTGATTAAAGTAGTAGGTTTACTCAGCAGTTCTAGGAAGATAACATTTAGCAAATGTTAATCTTGTTTTTACAAGTCCTCGGTAGTATAGTGGTCAGTATTCCCGCCTGTCACGCGGGCGACCGGGGTTCGATTCCCCGCCGGGGAGGATTTTTTTGTGGTAAGTTTATTTATAAGAATAACAATTAATTGGTATTTTAGTAATTTTATTCCTAAATTCTTTTTATGAAAATAAAATTTTTAGCGCATAATATGTACCTGGCGCGGTAGCATACAATGAACAATTTAAAATCTTAACTAAAAACTCGACCATTTTATTTTAAAATATCTACTTTTTTTTTTAAATTTACTATTATCCCTTAACTCATAGAACACTCTTAACTTTTTCCCAAGATACTCAAATTCACTTCTCTAATTTTTATTATACAGTTTAAGAGCTGTGCTTTATCGTATGACCAAATTTAATCCACAAATATTCCCCGAAGTATTTAATTTTAGCTTTCAAAGTTGGGCAATTTCTTGGTTTTTTTCAAACACCACTTTGAAAATTGGTCATAACTTTTCCCCATGATACTCAAATTCACTTCTCTAATTTTTATTATACAGTTTAAGAGCTGTGCTTTATCGTATGAACAAATTTAATCCACAAATATTCCCCGAAGTATTTAATTTTAGCTTTCAAAGTTGG
>JARJDS010018986.1:0-64227 GCA_030264155.1 Atheta pasadenae | reverse complement strand
TTTTAAATTTAAATTTTTAAGTTCGGGCACTTGGACTTAGAATATTTTTCAATTCCTAACTCAATTTTAACTAAGCATTAAGTAATGCTTCTTACTTAAGAAAAAAAGAAACACCAAGCTGGAATCGAACCGTAGACCTTCGGCTCAACAAGCGAATTCTTACTCACTAGGCCATTTCCCATTCCTGCAAATATATGTTAAGTAGCATATGTTAAACATTACATTGTTAACATATCTTTGTATTCTTACTTTCTATATTATGCCGCCCTAGAAAATTTGCCTATGGCAAAATTAATGAGAAAAGGGAAGTCGAGGTACCACTGTACATTCCAATTGTTGCTATGACCATTCCTTGACGGAAACTTTTCGAAAAACACCGAAAACACTCAAAGAAACACGAAATGGAAAACAAATCCAAGAAATATGATCAAAAGATTGGAGAACCAAAAAATAGTCTTGTTTTATCATTTTTACATATTCTAGTTTAATGATTTCTTCTTTTTTTCATCTTGTATAACATAATATTAATAAGTAGTTAAACATAATTATAAATCAATCAATAAACAAGATATCAATTTAAAATTTGTAAAATTGGACGCACCATATGGTATTTAACAGCTAATCTTATATAAATGCATGTATATACGATTTGATTTCTTCATTAATCAATCATAAGCTAGTAAAATATGAATCATATAAAATAAGCACATAATCTGTAGTCGAAAAAAAATGATTTAGGCTTCAGCTTCAATCTATTTACAAATATAAAACAAATCGTGAATGAAAGTCACATGCAATAACATCAAATCAATGTGTTTGTTCGTAAACAAAATACAAAATACAATATAATAAGTATGCACCAAAGTATTCTACTAAATCGACTCACAAAATGATAAAGCACAAAACATTTATAAATTAGCAACATTGGCATGTTTTCATTTGTTTAATTAACGTACTATACTGTATTTGTAGTACTCTCTTTACCATTTATATCTTATGTTGATTTAATTACTTTGCTTCGTATAAATTGGCTAGTTTAATAGTTGTTGTTGTAGATAAAGTTTAGAAGTACAAAACTTTCTAGTGATCAAATTTGCATCAATTACACACGTATATGAAAACAACAAAATGGTACTTGTAATATTATGGCACCCAACCAAAACAAGCATCGTCTTGTTTACCACAAAAAATCGTAACTAACTTTTTAAATTGCTTTGTTTTGCTTTTATATCTAACATTAGGTTACAAATTATTTCAAATCAGTTTGAAATCAATGAGAAGTGAAACACTACCAGTCTTTTGCTTAGTTTACATCAATGTCAATGTGTTGGATTCAGTATTGAAATCTGTTTGATATTAAACACTGAATAGAAGCACATTATCGCAAATAAATTCAAGTCAAAAATTGTCTGCGTGCATCAAGAATTGTGTTTAAGGATCGAACTTTAAAGACAATTCTCAATGCGTATGTTGTGTACGACAGTTTGCAGTTTTGCAATAAATACATTTATAATAATTGCACACCAAATATCAATTTTTAAAACGAATATATTTTTAGTTTGCGTATGAATTGCTAAGTAGCTAAACATAATAATTGTAAGTATTTTGTTTTGCTAAATAGTTCAATGCTGCTATGTTACACATAATCCGTATACTAAACTTGGCTTTCTTCAAATATTCATTTCTCATTATTCAACTTCACATTGTTACAATTTTTGTACAAAAATGGTTTGTTCATCATGATCATCATCATTCATTATCCCACAAGTGTCGGCATCTAGCGCTCACATATTTATCATTAAATAAAATGAATTATTATTACTTAATTATTTTTAAGTATGTTTTGTTTTTCGTATCAATTGTACCAAAAACGTACCAAAAATCGAATCTATTTTGTTATAATAGTAAGCTACAAAATTATCGTATTTCATTTTAAATATAATTTCATAATCATAATAAATTCCTCAATACCTACTGATAATATTTAAATTTTAGTATAGTTGTCTCTAAGTTTACCCTTCTCTCTATTTACATATTATTGTGTTTCAAATCGAAAGTAACAGTTTTTACAATCATAAGTCTGACTTAACGTACATTTATGTGAAACCCTGCTCTCTAATTTCAAAAACATGAAGCTTTTAATTTTTAAAAATAACAAATAAAAATTCGTGTATCACAAATTTCGCCTAATATTTCTTGCATGGAGATCCAAATATAATAATATATTAATATCTTGAAAGTCTTTAAAATTATATAAAACAAAGTCCACCAGGTTTACGATTTAAATCATGCCATCAACCTAAATGTATGTTAGCTATATACAATATTTATATGTTTAAACTAAAACCAATCGACAATTAAAAATATTGAAGTTACCTACAAATTTCTTTGTTTGATTTTCAAATTAAAAGACGCTCGCTATCAGTCTTGCTCTGTATATATTTTTGTGTTATCTTGTAGATTTATTTCTCATTCTTGCATCAATTATTACGCTGCTTCTTTTATTCCAAGCATTGTTGCTGTTCTAACCGCTTTTCTTCTTCAAGCATGGCGTCTAATTCGTCGGTTAAATTAGCGAGCATGTTGCCGATGTCGTTGAGTACATCAGCGGGTTCAGCCCGTTGAGCTCTTGGTGTTGCCGTCGCCGACGATTGGCGTGATGGTGTCGGGGACGGATGTGGTGGTAGGCCTGCAGATGACCTCGGCTTGGCTGGAGAATATTCAATACCGCGGCTACCTGCACGTGTTCTTATCGTTCCAGCGTTTTCGTTTGCGAATGGCAGTGAATCTGATTCGGTGCTTGAACTCGACTGGAAATTAATAACATTCAATTATTAATGTCTTGTTATACAAGAAGCAAATATTTATCATCGTAATGTAAATTAATTACCTTAAAACTAGCATCCGATCCATTTCTATGCTGTAGCGCTAACGTTTTGATCAATTCCTGCTCCTCGGCTCCCCACGAACGTGATGAATTCATTTGCATTTGTTGGCCTGGAGGCGTGCCTGGAGCAGGCGGCGGGGGCAAAGGAAGATCGCCCTGCCCATCTAAAGATATACTTAAACTATCTGAACTGGGATATGCCGGTAATGGCAACGGACTTGAAGTCTGTACGTGATGAATTTCTACTGTTGTTGTGTTTTCATTACTCTCCGAGCACGAATCTAATCGCTTGGGTGGATTCGGGGGCAACTTCTTACCCATCATTGGACTATATTGATATTTGCTGGCATCTATAATATCCCTCGAAATAGTCTTGTATTGTGAAGCGTATTTCTCTGGATTGAACTGTGGCTTTTCATAATCGGGAAATGACGGATCGCGTTTAGTTTGTCCTTGTATTTTCGCGACGGGACGTGGCCGGATGACCCCTCGAGGCCTCGGAAGTGTGCCACCTCCTTCATACATAAGTCCGGTTTCGTTTGTAGGCGTTATATCACCATCATCATAAGACCGTCTCCAAGGCATTGCTTGTTGGTAGTAATATTGCTGACTTTGAGTATTGTCCGGATTAAAAGTATGATGGGTTCGTTCGTTTGGATCTTCCAACGATTCCAACGACTTACCACGACCTGTGCGAATCTGAAACACAATAAAAATTATAAGCCTCAGATTCTGATCGCCACAAGTTGACACGCTCTGCTTCTCCTTTGAATCATCGTGTAAATCTAACAAGAAACATGCTTGGATAAACACGTAATTGAAACAAATCAAAAAGAGATTTGCATGAATATGAAAGAAACAAATTGACATTGAATGATAGATTGAATAAAATAATTTATAAATAAAAACAGAATAAAGTGGATGTGGTTGTGTACCTTGATGGGAACAATGTCAGTGCAATATCCGGATTGCATGTAGTGTGTGCCGACGCCTGCAAGTTGCCTTGTCTGATCCAATTCCCAGGTCTGATGGAAAGAACGGAAGGTGCTGTGGACTGCTGGGACACCAGGCGATGGCGGGCCCAAGGGTGCGTGCACCACCACGTCCTTTACAACAACAAACATGCACAGCGTAAGCGACTAGCGGAAGAGTATATTTTCAAACAAAATAACGGCAGACAGTACAAATCCTGTACGTACACACCAGCAGCAGACGATATCTCACATTTTAATTCCTTAATTTAGCACCAATCATAATTTTTGTAACAATTTTTTATACATTAAACCAATAGAATAATTTTAATCATTATCAGATAATGTGATTCGATGTGAAACATCTCTAGGAAAGAGTATATTTCGCATTACAATAAATGAAGTAGAAATAAAAAAATGTCATGCTTGAATTTTCGAACGAAATGAAACAAAACACGAATGTGTCTCGTGATCTAAACGAATGAAAATCTCGTTGTCGCTTACTTGTTGTGTATAGGACCGGTTCATGTCCGCTGTACTTATACGCTTGCCAGCACGTAAATCTTTAAATCGTTTGATGGCCAGCATGATCTTTTTCTGATGGCCGAGTTTAACGATGCCGAACTCTTCCAAGTCTTCCCAGGTCAGTTGTGCGACGGCGTCTACAGTCTGATAGCCCTGATCTAAAAAAGCACTTTGATATTCTTCTAATCTCAACAATCTCAACCATTCCTCCAATGAGCCCTGCAACAAGCATTTATACACATTAATATTTCTCAAAATAAAACTTAAAAACAGATCGATTTAGTGCATGTACATCGAGAGTAACTTACGGGTATATAATCGGGTAGGTTGTCGGGCAAGTTGAGTAGCGCGATCTCAGACTTGAGCTTCTTACGATGATTCGGTTTCTTAATGCCTATCGCTGTTAAATCTTCGGGCGTCATCCTGCAGATGGTGGGCATGTCGTAGCCAGCTTTTACGAAGAGAGCAATGTAATCCTCGAATTGGAGCTCCATCAGCCATGCCTGAATGATCTCTTGGTCCTGGAAGCGAAACATAGTAAAGGGAATTAGTCAAGTTTGTTAAGATTCTTAAGCCGGGTTTAAGTGCATCAAATTTGTTTTCGTTAATCCGCACAACAATCTATTACTACTTACCGGTACACCTTGATGGATCATGCGTTCGATGCGGCCCTGTTCGGACCCAATTGAACATGAACTCAGCGAGCAACGAGGGCTGTTTGCCGATCCAATTGTGCTGCGGCCTGCCGTGCTCAACGGATGATAGGACGCTCTACCACTATCTAGGGAGGCTGTGCTATGTCTTGAACCTGAACCAGCGCTACCACTTGAAGATCCAGGACTGTCTCTTCCAGGCGACTATAATATAACATCCAAATTAATATTTTCCACCAATCATAATAAGTAAATAAAAACTTACTTGTGTCATATCAATGCCTTGATCTTCTTGTAAACTTAACTGATGATGATAGTACACAGCAGCTTTATGTGTGAGGACAGCAGGTGGTGTCGGATAGGTAAACGCTGGAGGTTGATACACTGGCCCCGGCGATTTACCGGTGCTGCCACTAATGGTACTTCCATAATCAGAATGATCATCTAGAAATAACCAAATGAATTTATATTATTTATATTATCTTGAAATTTTCACATACAACCATCAAACTTAAACGTGGTTTTATAAACAGGGCAAGAAATATTGATACCAACTAGTCATATAAAGAAAACTGGTTGCATTGGATGGATAAGTAGAAAATCTAGGAAATTCCTCTAAAGGAAAACGGCAGTCAAGCGTTAAGCCAACATTGCCTTTTGAGGTTTCAAATGTGGCGGTAACATACCGGCTTGTTTCGCCATTTAGCAATGTTCTCAATGACTTGAATAAACTACCAACTGCACTACCTTTGAAGCATTTAAAATATACGCTATGTTAACGCGATTGACGCGAATGAAAACACTGACGACAAACATCATAAGAGTTTATTTAAGCATCGGAATGCAGAAGTAGAAGTCCAATTGAAATATGTCTTCCTCAAATATTTATAAAGGTCGTTGGTTTGTTGGCTGGTATACTCGCAATGTATATTTACTTCTTTTCTTACGCTTGTATTTATTCGCATTAATAAAAACAAAAAGTATTGCTACTACTACATTGTAAATTCAACAACCATTCAATTCGAATCGAGCTTTATATATTGTATAGATGTTATCGACGTTTTCTTCTTAAATGACATTTAAAGCCGGCGCGAAATGCATAAAATAAAAAAACCATCATCGAAAGAAGCATGGCGTTGATGGCATGGCATGAGTAGCAGTAAACGAATGCTGGTTGTAGCTTGCAGTATTTTGCAAGAATTTTTATTTATGAAGTTTGTCTCCCTGTCTAAAAGCCTGTCCAATCTTGCATTACGCTTCGATCATCAATAAACCAAGCAGACCAGTTTGACGTGTCCTTTATGTCAAAACGACGAATCCGAATGAACGAACGGGATTGGATTGACCGTCATGATGCACACGTCTTGCAATATGCACAAAACCGTTAGCATGTTGTGACAGTGACTCATGACAAACATAACCTAACATAACCTAACTTATCCGAACCAAAAAACATAAAATACGTAGTTTTAGAATATTTACTCAAATATTATCTACTCCAGACTAGTTATCTCTTCTATTTCGACATTTCATTGAATGAATGAAAGCGCCAGACATTGGTAAAAGGATAAAAGATGAACGTTATAAACGTGTGGCTAGACCAGCCAGAGCAACGCACACGTGATTGATATATGAAATTAGTTCCATTCGATGATTACTGGGTAAAAGTGGTTTGGTGCTACTATAATAGTTATCAATCGACTACTGTTCCTTTCGCTTCCATGCCCTGTCTTCAACATCCTACAATTCCGGTTTGATGTGCTGGAATTGATATAGTGGCGTACGAAGTAGAAATAATAGAGAAGCAAATGCCTGCTGTCCAGAGTAAAGATTTCTTCAGGGCTAACATTGTATTTTGAGTATCAATCACAAACGACAGAACTAACATTTTCTATTTGTTGGTTAATGTAACAAAAACCTAACCAAACATCAAATCTCTGACAATGACCAATGACTATATAGAAAATTTTGAATCATTAATTTTTTTCTTGAAAATACTAACAAACCCAACATAATTATTTTTATCATAACTTAATAATCTAGTTATGGGTTGTCCTCCAAAAGGTAGATGACTTAACTAAAAAAATAAATTCGCTGTCGTTGTGCTCGGTCTGTCGCCTCTTGCTTAATAACGCTTGAATATTGTGTCCCGGAGCGACAACGATCTCGAGGTAAATTGGCATCGGTTGAATCAAGCGATTTTTTCCAGACGCGCGTGCATTACCTCGACGACGTCGACCACAAAGGGGCATCTGAGTCTGCTGGCTTTGATGTCATCGCTATGTGCAACTCTGAAGAGAACGAGGAATATCAACGCCAACAGACGCACTCGAGTCGAGTAGACTGCAGAGTCGCCGCCGGGTATATTCTTCTCTTCAGTGTCTTCGTTTAATGAAAAGGCATTATTATGCCAAGGACGTGCGTTTGTTCCCTTTCTACCTAAGCCTAATACGTCTACTGCCTACCTGTCGTAGTTCTTTTAAAACGCAATAAATAATAATAGAAAAAGTCCTATAAAAGGAACCCAACGAGATGAAGAACAAAGGGAGCAAGAGCAAGGCAAAAACAAAAGAAAAGAATTGCAGTATGTCTTCTAGGCCTTATTATTTCGCATCACTCTATGCACTGATACGAATTGAACTGTAACGATACACAAAGAAAAATGCAGAAGCCGACCGCGACGACCTTCATGCAATGCAAATGCTACCGGTTATTAAAATAATAAATCTGTATCATAAAGAAGACAAGATTCCATGTAGTAATAACGAGAAGTGAGCAGTTATTATAAATGCTTTTGTTTATGATTGTACCGACAATAATTCAAGTTGGTTACATACCTCTAGGCACTCCTGGTGGTTCAGATGGCGCTAGGAATCCGGCATCCTCCGAGGAAGCGTATCCTGCGGAGCCGAACGAGCTGCCGGAATGCCGGAATTCGTGCGGCACTGCTGGTGGCGCGACCTTTTTGGCGGTGGCCGCCGGTTTTGGTGGCCGCGACATGCCGCCCACTGAAACAAAACAAAAACATACATTAGCTACATTTCCACAACGCAATGTCACATAAAAAGTAATTAAACACGGATATATCGAAACTCATTTCTGCACCCAACATACATTTGTGAACAAAACTCATTATGTGATAACATGATGTGAAGTATGAAGTGCTGTCCAGATGTAGAGTTAAGTCGAATGATAAACGACCGCATACTGTGCGTTAGTAACATTCGTATTTAACAATCAAATCATAAGCGAAATAATGAAATGCATAATAATAGTACCAGAAGCAGTAGTACTAATGGGAGTGTTCGCCGGAAGTCGATCAATCAAATCCGCTGGACAACAAACCCAACAAGTCACCAAGTCAAGTTATACATTTGAAGATTTCTTTCTTTCTTTTGTGGCGTTCTTTCTTATGGCGCTATAATTGCCAATTAAAACTTTCAAGTTATAATTAACATCGCAAAATGTTTCGATAGGAATTTGAACAAACCGGGAAACGAAATTAATGCATTTGATGTTTTGTTTTCTTGGTTATGTTGAGCTGAGTTCCAGATTTCATGTAATGTGTGTTTGTACATAAGAAGCACATTAGCTGATGATGTTCATTGCTCCTGCTCCTTGCTAGTGCTAGTACAGCTGAATGCGAATGAGAACTGCTGGCGGTTATTACTAATAGTGGGTAGTTACACTTCTAAGAGCAGCGGTTGTTCCACAATCCATTTATTCCTTAGTGTAAGTATAAGAAATTGACGGTTTGTGTTGATCTGCTGATGGTAAGTGAGCAACTAGGCACAACTGTTACCTCGACCAACTAGACAAAGCACAATCAACCGCAAAGAAAGATTGAAATATTAACCCAAAGTTTTGCATACGACTTTGCTCCAACTAGTCATGAGCCCATACAAGAAGAAAGACTAAAGAAAGAACATTGCCAATGTCCCTTGGTAAGTAGTGGAAGAAGCAACCTTCATGTGGAAATTATGCAAATCACATGACCACCCATATTGCAACAACAGTACCAAAACAAAAACATCGAAGGTACCACTAATATTTTACTACATAACAAAATTTGTTTTACAAAAAAACAATTTTAGTTGGCATCTTTTGTTTCCAAAAGTGTTTAGGTTATGTCTGGCGCCATTTTGTCGGTTTATAATTAAAGCATCAATCAAAAGCTTAAAATCTTAGGTTCTTAAATATCAAACAATCCAGATTAATTTGTTTATTTAACTTTCTCTAAAGACTTATTATTATAAATCTCAAGTTCATACATATTTTGTTTCGTACGTTTCCTAATCGTAATCCTATATGTTCACCTGCATTCTACAATGCTCAGTCGCGATTGGAACGCACAGAAGTGACGTAAGACGATTTAATATCTTCGCCCACGATAGAAGAATGCAACCGTGCGACGGTCTGGCTGGCGCCAATTTAGCTTCGCGTCGTACATGACTTTAGATCAATTAAAATAAAACACAAAAATAACAAACGACACCACCAAATGGACAAACAATGACAAAACTAAACAATCCAAGACGTCAAAAGACTAAAACAAAGATAAAAAGTACAAAAATAAATAAATCAAATAAAATGAACATAGAAAAGTGTTTGAAAGAAAATAAATCAATTTGTCAACCAGGGTCAAGTCAACTTAAAAAAACAATTTTCATACTAACTCAGCTAAATCTGTTAAATTTGTTAACGTTAATATTCACCATGTTAGTCATGTTATTGTATATTTTAAGGAATAATAATAAATGAGAAACATTAAAATATATTTGTAAAGCTTTGCAAGCCTTGTATCCAAGTAACCAGGCGCAGTTTCTTGTGAATGCTTGCTTGATGAAGAACGCCAGAATGGCTGAGAGTCCGTGGTCGAAAGCGACCATATGGTTTTCTGCCACCAACACATTCGACGCGACCTTTTTCTTCAACTACACCGTACCCAGATCAACATTAAAGTGAAAAAAAAACCTACACATGTAATTCACAATGCAAACTAAACAAAACCCGTGTTTTGTTTTCTTATTTGTTTGTTTTCAAAAACAAAATATAAACAAAAACAAAGACAAAACAAAAGTTTTTAATGAAAAAAAAGCACAAAGGTTAAATTATAGGAATCTATGTAGTTTCTATAAAATAGTGAGTAATACTCCTTAACTAGAAGCTGTCAGTGTCAGGATTTGCACATGTGTTGATAACCACAATCCTCAACATTGCGGACACAGTGCATCATCGTTTGTGCGTGCTTAAGATAAGAGCATGTGCGCAATTAATCATTCCATGTTCGAGAATCTCCAACTGTTAATGCAACACCTCTAGTCACTAAACATAATTTATTGCAGTCGATAATTAATTAATTGTTTGATTTAATGAATAAATGACATATACATATACTTTCTCATACAAAACAATTGCATACTTTGGGATTACTAAAAAGGGTAGTAAGGAATTAAAAAAAGTAAGAAACAAGAAACGTTCGATAACTTTAATGAACATTCTATATTTCCAATTTAGCATTGCACGCTTCAACCAACCAAATTGCCGTACTTTGAAAGCCGAAATAAAATACTTTTGAGATGTTTTAAGGGATGAATTTAATCACACATTAAAAAACAACTCTTAAACTATAAATACAAAATTTAAACATAAAATTTGGATAATATAGAGCGGAATTATTCCCAATTTAGAACCACGTGTTTCAATAAAATCAAAAAAATAGACCTATTTTGAGAGTCAAAATAAAATACTTGGAGGTTACTTTAAGGGATGAATTTAATTACACATTAAAAAACAACTTTTAAACTAAGAATAAAAATTTAAAAAAAGCAAATTCGATAATATAAAGCGAAGTTATTCTTAATTTTCCAATTGGGTTTTTAAAACTTAATTATGCAATAATTTATTTGCTTCAATTCAAAAATTAATTTAAATTGAAAAAACTGTTGCAATAAATATTATTACTTCTGGTCAGGGATACAAGTGGGTTGTCACATTCGTAGTCAATTCTAACACATCAACAATAAATTCATAGTGTCGATATTATACGAAATGCCATGAAGTGAAAAGCTTGGTACAAGTTGCTGGTTGTGCCTACGATCATTTCCTTAATAGTAAAAAGCGCGCGCGCCGTATGCGGTTCAAGAACACAACTTTACCAATAAATAATTTGCAATTCATTCAAGCTGCTTCATTAAAAATGCGTCTCTCATTCATTCATTATTCATTCATAAAACGGCGGATAAATGCCGACCATTAAAATCTCGTACACCCAACGAGTCGCGCTTTCATCATCATTGGCGCAAAGCGATTTCGATTGCTATTGCATATTATTCACGAATTGTATGTGCATTGCCAATGCTGATTTCTTCATTCACAACAAGCGCAAACGCAAAATGCCGGCCAATTACTCACGCGCACTGGTTACGCATTTTGATAATCAACTAATTCATTTCATTTGCAAAGGATGAAAATGCGGTTTATCCAACGCAACATATTTTACAAAATACTTTACAAAACAAAAGACTATAAAATGATAAAATTTAAAACTAATTTCCGCATTGCATTACACTTTCATCTAAAATCTCGATTCTAGCGGTAAATAAAATAAAATCTTTTACCTAGCCAAGCAAACCACTCGAAACAAGAAGTTATATGATTAATTAATATCAAGCCGCGTTTGAATTAATGGCGTATACCTAGATTAATCATTGCGTCGTCGTGATAGTCGTGTACCAAGTAACAAACATCCTCAGGTTAATATTACCACCAACCACAAGAAAAACGTACCGCAGCGCGATAGGGAAACGAATGTGACTGCACACCGAGGCAGCAGGCCGAGAGAGAATCGTGCGGTGCGCGAATAATTTTTATGAATTAATGACCGCCGCAAATCAGCAAAGATAAATTACACGCAATTAACGCAAATAACTTTGGCGATTTATTACCCACATCAAAACCACCAAACAAATATAAACGCACATAAAAATCAACTGCAAACAAAACTGACAAAAATATTTAGATAACTCAACTTAACAATACAGGCAATTGTGGCAATTAAAGTGTATTGTTAAAAGTTGGATGACATCCAAACAATTCTCATTATTTTATTTCAGTGCTTGCTCTTCGGACGCACAATTGTTTACCAACCGGCTAGACTACATCCAGGACCATCTACAAAACAGTCAATCGGTTCATTTCCACGTCAGATTAATAACAAAGTGTACATTAAATTGTAACCAGGTTAAACGGTTAAGTTAACACTTAAAGACTTTGCTTTTTGAAGTAAATAACTCACAAATGTTTGAACTGTTGGAAGGAACACAAAGAAAAACGCATCACTTGAAAATAAATGGTGATTATACAATAATTGCACTTTAAGATCTTGAAATGGCGCCTCCACCATTCGTTTGTTTTCGTCTTTTACGCTCGTTATTGTTACTCCTGTAATTCTTCCTTCTCACCCAAATTTCTTTATTTTTTCGTTTACGTTGTGGAGATGGCACATCTCCTTGGGCACATCGGAGTTCTACAGTTTATCTATAAGACCAGATCGCATTATGTAAAACGTTCGAATTTCGTTGGGAAATTCACGTTTTGGGAATCGTTATATGCGGATAACAGCTCTATAGCCGGAGAGATTTTTTTTCTGTTATTACTGTTTCTATTCCAGTTGTGCAATAACATAATTCCCAATATGAAAATCATGAAAATTCCAATTTTGAACATTTTGCAATAGAATAAACAAAAACCTAGCAACCTATGATAAAAAAAAACAAAACAAAAACTGCCTAGAAAACTCAATGTAACATTATTTAAATAATTGTTTTATACTTGAGGTTTAAAATATAGAGACAATTTAACAAATTTGAGGTTATGTGAATGTGAGATACTTGTTAAGTCACGTTTTTGAAAAATCTGCTTCGTTTAAATAATACACGCCCAGACTACACACATTATCATATTTCTTTTCCAATTCTTTTTCATTTTGTGTGTCTTCGTGGGTGGTTACAGTCGTGCCTTATGAAAGTTGTAAGTTATAACTCACCCTTTACTTGAACACCACACATAACATTATACCTTCACAAACAAAGTAAAAAATGTGAGAATATTAGAATTCGATTTTGAAGCATGCACCTTCGTGGTTCTAATAGGTAACTATTAGGTTCAACCCTATAATTATCCCTTCGCACCAAAGATTTACATTTACACATAGTCAAAATACGCATAATCAACATAAATTATAATGACACTTGTAATACCATTTAATCAAAACACAAAAAACAAAGTTAAAACTAAGAAAAACAAAAGAAATTTTATCTTACATTATTTTTTTGTTTTTTTATGAAACAAAACTATTTAAACGTTAAAAACGTTCTTAGAATAATTTAAGTTCTTGTATTGACTGACAACTTAACTTAACTTCTTTCCCATCTTCACCACCACACAGTAGAGCACATGACAGGCGAAAATAATTCGCAGTAAACATCAGAGAGTGAGTGGTGCGGCAGCCAAAGCTTCGTAATTTTAAACCAATATTTATAGAAGTAATTACGCGCAGTTGAACATTTCCACGTCACGATAATTTGCGCCCGATACATAGCGACGCGATTCTTCTTTGTGCGATTTGCACGCATTTCTTCAAACCCGTCGTAGAGCAGGAGCAGCAATGGCGATGGCGTTCAATATATGACATCATACTATTTGCACATGTTCAACGTTTATTAATGCATGCGATATTTGTTTAAGAAAAAAGGGAGTTGACGCGCAGAGCAAACAGTCATGGGAATTTCGTTTCTTTGAAATATTGCGTAAAAACTTTTCGATACACATTTTTTTGTTTCTTCGAAGTTTATTTATACACAAACTTGATTTATACAGAAAAAACAAAAACCAAACCAAGCTACTTGATTTCTTTAAAAAACAAAACATAGTTTGTTTAGGTTGTAGATATAGTTCACTTTAAAGCAAATAGATGGACATATTGATACGTCTTGTGAATTTAATTAACTAATTTTTAATAAATCCTTAAAATTAAAATTTTAGTGTAACTCCCTATTTAAATACCATTGTCGCAGCAACGTGTATATTTATTTAGGTAAACTTTACAACCAAAACGTGACTTCCAAGCCGGCTGAAAATTATTACGTTCTGGTTCTGCAGAAACGCAGGTTTGTTTGCCCTTATTTACGATTATTACGCAGCTATTTTAGGTTAAACTCGTTCCGATCCTTTTGTTGAAGTGAATAACGCGTGCTGTTAATTAGTTCTACATTGTTTATTTTATTCTTCAAACATTAAACGTGTTACAACTTGGTTGTTACCAATTCCAAACCAACAACAAAAAACCAACTTACAATTCAGTAGATTCTTCCAACTGCCACTCAACACCTTGATGTACCGATTAATCGTCATCGTATTCATCTCCTGCGGTCCATTATCAATTTGATTCAAATTGCTATCAGATTGACTGCGTGTCATCGTCTTGATTCTAACTTTTTTCGACGTTGTCGTCGCGTTGTTGTCACTCCCAACAAAACTGAACCGACTCAACGACCCATTCGACCCGTACGCTGAACAACTGCTTCGTGTTCGTGGTCGCTTTTCTTTTCGTTCCTTTTTGCTATTGTTGGACTTTTTCTTGTTGTTATTGTCGCCGGTGCTCGACAAAATGCAAGCATCTTCGCTCGGATCTTGAAAGCTTTGATACGTCGACGAGAGCAGACAATTCTTGCGACCGCGATTGACATTGCCATTGTAGTTGGCGTGTGTCAACAGTGACTTCTTGTTGGGCGGAAGAGGCGGTGGTCCAAAGCACATTGTAGCCATTTTTAACTTGTAGTTTACTTAGTTACGCACTCGAGTTAATCGGTGAATAAAAAATTAAAGTATGATGCACAAACGAAGTTCTAGATGACACTAAACGTCAGTCATCATTAAGTTTAATATTAAAATGAACACTTTTAGTTACGCCCAATATCACAATATCAGTTTTTGGTGTTTATTTCATTGGAAAACTATAATAAAAACATAAATAATTTCGAATGGTAATTTTAATTTTAATAACGACCGAAATGAATTCTTTTTGGTTTGAAGCTTTCAAGTTTATTAAAATAACGCTCAAATTTTAACGCATCATTTAACAAACTTGTACTCTTCTATTCTAGTAATACGCAAATGGAACTAATTAGCCACAGTACGAACATAAGCACTCAAAGCTTTATTTTAAGCTCAACAACTAAAAAATAAAGTATTCAGAAGAAGAAAATCTGCTTTCAATTATGACATTCCATATTTTCTTAAAATAAATATTTTACGTTTTTTAAATTAAACTTCACATTTAAACCAATAAAAAATAACTAGGATAATAAATACTAAACTAAATTTTTCATAAAACTAATAAAATGTAAAAAAAAATAATGATTTTCAATAACTAACGCCATCTACTTTTAATAACAAAAACTAACCATCTATCTTTATGATAATGAAACCTAGATGGCGTTATAAACCAAAAAAACACAATTTTTTGTAATTATTCTTTATTTCTAACGCGTAATTTGTTTATTTCTGAGTTAATGACACAAAAACGATTATTACTTTGCAGTTACAATGAATTAAATACCGTTTGGAATCTTTTCCGGAAATATTACCTATCTAGTCAAAGAATCAAGTTGTGTTACAACGAAATGCAATCATAATAATTATCTCAATTAGAAAAATAACCAAACACACGCTACATTCACACACAAATACCAAAAAATACAAATTATGGTTGATAACTAGTTGTAAGTCACGCTAATACAAAATTCTTAGTTTTTTATTAACAACATTAACAACAATAACAACAATAACAAGAAAAACCACTAAAATCCAAAATATTTAAAAACTAACCTCAAAAAATGTTGATTACTATTTGAATCAGTGAAAAACTTTTCAAAACTAGTAGTACTATTAAACTAAGTTCTATAAACTAGTAGACTGATAATCTTGAATTATATACTTTTGAGGTTATCGACTTGGTAACAACTAATAATTAATAATCAAACGTTTTGTGTGTAGTTTAAGAGACGGGTGCAATTACAAACAGATTTTCGTATAATAACCCACTACACATATATGGGTATAATAACAGGGTTAAAGTTTCATTTGACGCATCAAATATATTGACTTTTAGTAAGTTTAGGGCTGGGCACCTGCCTACCACCATTTATGCGTGACCTAAAATTGACTACTTTCGTTACTTAACTTTACACTTCACTTAATATTTAGATAAAATAAGTATAACACTCCACATCTATAATAATCTCCAACCATCTACATTGGGTCCAAACGTTAAACTCAATAGATAACGCTATGATGAATAAATATTAATATAACCTAACAACTAACAACATGCCGCGATGCGTGTACGCACGTTTACGATGTCATAACAAGCTCTGGAGTAATGAAAACGAATAAAACGATCCATGATGGTATTACGATCGATAAAATGTAAATTATCGAGTTCAGTAATCTCAACAGTGTACAAACAACACACAGTCTACACATACATCATGTATGTAGTATTTTTATTCCCCAAAAGTAGTAAAATCCTAAAACCCCAAAATGTAATGTTAACATGAAATGTTTTTCTTTCCGTTCTTTGGTGTTTTACTGTGTTAGCAGCGTTCTACACAAAAACAAAACTCAAAGACTAGGAGAAACAGGAAACGCTTTGACAAAATGTCTCATTTCGTCTCGTCTCTAATCTCCACGTCTAGGTGTTGCCCCCAACGAAAATAGTGCGCGTGTGTAATTCATAACCGCACGCACTTATATAAATAACACCGGCGATGAGATGACGAAGAAAAAGAAGAAAATACGGCGCTTTCGGGCCCAAGGTAAATAAGTGCTTCGTCTTTCATTCTTTTGATCTATAATTGGTTTCCAGACGCCTATTAGCCGCGCAAAATCTCATTACAATAAATATCAAAATACCTACTCTAGTAAAGTAGAATTATAACGAAATCTAATCCGTTTATCGAGAGTTTATTAAAGCCGGAAATCGTGTCAAACAGTTATGTGTTAACAGAATGTAGATGTAAATGTTACGATAATAAGATAATAATGTAAAGCTACTTAAGAAGTAAATAAGGATAAGATATCATTATTAAATATACTAATTATCGATAAATTCTTAACCTCAAATTGTGGTTTATATATTTTTTAATAAAAAATTCTAATAGAAAAGTTTAAATTTTTGTTGTTAAGTAATTACGTTAATTAGACAAACTGTTACTAATTGTAGTCGACCGAAAATAAAAGAAAATGAGATTCAACTGCGTTGAGAAACTTTAATACTCGTATTACATGATGCATTGCGTTTATGACGTTACCGCCTCGATAAATATATTTTTAGCGCTACCAGAAGTAACTTCTTCATGTCTGTTTAAAGTTATTTAACGTATTCAACATTGAATCATTGAATTCACTCGTCTAGAATGTCCAATCGTAGATTAACGCTTTAGTCACATCCTCAACAGTTGCAGACATAACCGCAGAAGAAACTGTAATGAATGATAATGACAAAAAAAACTTTTATACTCTTGCGTTTCAAATTACTAGATACAAGACACGAGCACAAGTTTTCTTAAATTAAAAATAGTAATATGTTCTACACACTTTATTCTGGAAAATATTAATTAAAATTACCATCATTTTGTTTAATTTTTAAAACGTAAATAATTTTATCACATTTCAACAATTGCAAGCACTTAGAATTTGTATTTTACGCACTGCACTGCACAAAACTAGTCAAATTGCTAGCAAGTGTTCATATTTGCACTTGCGCATCAGGAAAGTCGGCGAGTCGCGATTCTTGGAACTCTTGGAGCAACAAAATTTCGCTGCACGGCGCGACCGACCGAACTTGAACGTGTGAGTATTATGTTCGGAGTATTCGAGGCGAGAGTCTGCACATGGTTGGAACCTCCAGCCGGAGTCTGGGCGCAAAAGATGTGAGTGGTACGACGATATAATATTCCCGAACCCACGTAATATCGCGCACGACTTCGTATTCGTACCATTTGCATGTGCGGAACAAAAGTGAGAAGACGTATTCGCTCGATTAAATTAAAGCAGCAAACAAGTAAGTAAGAAAGAGAGAGAGAAAGAGTACGAGAACAATATGCATATGTGGTGCGTATGTGTTTTCTTAAATAAGGTATTCGCCCACCTGTTGGCTTTCTTTCAACAAGATATTGTTGAATTATATTTTTACGCGCGATAAGAGTTTTATAAAAATCAAGCTTTAATGTTAACATGATTATTAATTTACTAATTTTATAAAAAAAAATTAAAGAAAACGTCTTTAAGAATCAATATATTAATTAAATTTAATAAATATAGATGGCGTTATACCCTAAAATCAAGTTTTAAGGTGGATCTAGTTTGAGCACATTTCAACATGAAAGTTTGTTTTTTATTTCGCCGCTATGCTTATAGCAGGTAAAAGATCGGACCTCGAACGCGCTATTGTTATGCAAATTAGGGTTGAATTTTAGCTGATATAAGTAGAGCGGCGAAATAAAAAACAAACTTTCATGTTCAAAAGTGTTCAAACTAGGATCCACCTTTAAGCGTTTTAAATTTCGCAAACTTAACACAGATGGCGTTACTTTTAAAATTCAAATATTTATAACCGAAAATCCATAATCAAAACTTGTATGTTTAATTAATACAATTTAAATTGACACCACAACCAAAATTACAAAAAACATTTCTAGTAAAGTTCCCCTAAGAGTTTTCATAAAAAATTAAAGAAAGAACATTTAAGAATCAATTTACTAATATAATTTAATAAATATAGAACACGCTATACACTAAAATCATGTTTTTAGCTTTTTGAGTTTCGCTAACTAAACACAGATGGCGTTACTTTAAAAACTCAAACATCTATAATTCAAAGGTCATAAACAAAACTTGTATGTTACAATTGGTTTCAATTAAAATAAAAACAATATTTGTTGTCAAATTCTCCGATTGAAACATAGATGGCGTAATTATATACAATAAATATTTGTATATTTTTGTGTATGCATGTTGAAATGTTTACCTTGACATGTTAAGATCATTGTCAATGTCAATATAACTTTATACGTGCCCCAAAGATTTTATATGACTTTGCAAAAAGTGACGCCACACAAATGCCTTGCAATTGCAATACAACATGAGTGTGTGGAGAGGCGCTAATGCAGGCAATTTTAATACATTATCCTTGATTGAAAACGACGCGAACGAATAGTCTGGGTAATAATAACCGCGCACAACCCGCACGCAAAACCAAACTCATGTGTGATGTGTGATGTTGTACGCACAACAAACACAATTACCATCCGAAAACAAAAACAAAACGCGCATGCTCTTTCTTTTCGTCGTATGCATGTGTATATGAGTGTTTTAATGGCGGCGCGTCTCGAGCCTACGCACAACTAGAAAACTTTTCGTTTTTCCTCCAACAGCCATTGTTAAAGCGTCATTTAAATTTCCGTTGATTCTTTTTTTTGTAAATGGTCAATTGTTTGCTTTATTATACGTTGCGTCGACGCGTCGCGACTATTATTCTGGATCGAATGTGAATATTGTGAACGATTTGATGAGACAACATGTGCGCGTACATAAATATACATAATGTGCGTGAGCTTTTGTATTTCATACAATTACAAGACACTTTTTAGGTTATAATTTTTTTTATGAATCGAAAATTAAATTTTAAAAAATAAATAAATAACGTTAAGGCACACAGAGTAAAGTTATTGTGTTTAAATTAAAGTTACTTATTGTTGTGATTACCATAATTTTGAATATGCCTGATAACAAATCACAAATTAAGTGCTATGTCTTGTGTTTTTGTCATAATCCGGATAATTATCAACGACAACCCAAACGAAATTATGCAGAATTATAGTTTATGTTAATTATAAACTTAACCATACACACATATGTAATTTACCATTAACGTCTTCCTCATTTAAATAGATACATAATTTCCAAACTTGGTAACTACTTAAGACGTGAGTTGTTTCTTTAAAAAACATTTCTCTTACAATTGCGTGAATGCACATTAACAAGGAAATATGTAATAAACATGATTGTTAAAAGCATTGTCCACGCACGCAGCTAAAGACAAAGAACTTAACTTTAAAAAAATCTTAATTAGAGCAAATTATTAAACTTTTACTTCACTTAAATCTAATCTAAATAATGTTTTTACTATTAATTGTTTAATCTTAAACTACCAAACAAAAACAAAACAGAAAGTGGTAATGAAAGAGAAATTAAAATCTAGGTTAATACCGTGCGTTAATTACCTTCTTATTATCATCGCGCACAACAAAGTAATAAAATTATCATAAAATGCAACAATTAAGTAAAGAAACGAAGGCGAAACGCAGAACGTAATTGATACGAGCTGCGAATAGATATGCGTTATTAATCTTATAGTTACCCACTTTAAAACTCAACGATAATTACTGCAAGATGCAATGCACTTTCGTTATTTAGTGCTACAAAGTTATTTGAGGCTGATTCATACTTTTTGTAAGTGTGTGCGTATTGTGCTTCAATTAAATTGATACAAATTTAAAACAATAGACTTTATTTCAAGAATTAAGTGATAAAATTAATTAAAATTTATTACACTCACTCTTAAAGTATGTAATTGTTCATGTTTTAAAGAAAATGATTAGGACTTTAAAGAAGTGTAGTAAAAAAACAAAACAAAAACAAAGTTTAGTAGCATGCTTGATTTTATATTTTTATTTTGTTTTTTTTACCTTGGCAGTGCATAAAACAAAAAAAAACAATGTATGTGTATTGTTAACTAAAATTATCGGAAAAACAATGAAATCATATTGCATATTAACTTATCTTAATAAGCATTACGTTGGCTATGAGAACACAGATGGTGTCACACAAAAAAATGAATCATATTTCTAAAAATTACCCATGACTCTAACCAATAAATGCCAATATTAACCAATAAATTTTATATAATGATATAAAGTTCATAAATAACAAATAAAATGTATTATTGCTTTAAACAAAACAAAATATTTGAGACAATCGCTATAAATAGAAATAATTCACAACATATTTTAATCATTTAGGAGTACAATATTTCTAGTCTAAACTTAAAAGTTAAAGTGTAGATTTCATTTCATGCAGAATTCCGAAATCCTCATAAAATGTCATAACATATAAAATGTCAATCGGAATCGCGAGTTAAAGGGTAACCGCCGCAAAACGAACAAAACAAAAATTTAGTTAGGTTTGGAAACGCATAATAGAAATTTTTCCTTTTATGGAAATTCGTTGACTAGCAAAGCCAAAGTATTGTGAGCACGACGCAAATGAACTCCATGTTATCTCGAACGTGTTTTACATGACATTCTTGTCAGCCATCAAATTAACTCGTGCTACAAGCTTGGTAACCGACTGAAAGAAGTACAAATCACTGAAGGTGTATATGTTTTTGTGGTGTGTGCGTGAGTACACGCTGTGATAAACGCAAAAAGAAACGCCACGAAATAAATAAGTCAAAAGAAAGATAAAAACATAAAGACGTAAAAAACGAAATAAAAACAACACTGAACAGATTCCTAAGACTTTTTGGAAGATTCCACTTTCAGTATGAAGCAATAACATTCACAACGTTGCACGAATCTTGAATGTTTGAAGATTGAAAGCTCCAGAAAGCTATCAAAAATAAAAGCTCACAAATAAATTACAGGTAGACTAAGGATAAAGATAACCTGACATCTTGTGGTGGTAAGTTATTATTTTATTTATGGTGAAACCGAACAAGAATATCATGAAAAGAAGTCACTTCTTGTCATGTTCTCATAAAAAATCGTGAAACCAAACATAACCTCAACTTTAACTAACTTCAACCAAAGTAATTACCATAATTAAAATTATTAATTTGTTTAATTAACTAATTAACTATACAATTAAAAATTAATAATTTTTTTGACGACCACCTAAATTTTTGTGGTTTATTCTTTACGATAATTTCAAAATGTATATTCAGAATTCATTCCGGTCGCTTTAATCACCAAAACACAAAACACGTGCTCATGGTCTACTCACTTTTTAATTTTTTTTAAATACACAGCACACTGTCAGTCCAACTAACACACACAAACACAGCAGCAGGCGCAGCAGTACAAAAGTATTGTGTGCATCCGTCTTGGTCGTGAATACAACGAAACGAAAACGCAACGAACAGTTTGCAGCAGGAGTGCACCGCGCCCGACGCCGGCAAACCTGCGACTGGAAAACAGAATTAACCAGACGGGGCCCGGCCCAGCCTGACCTGGTGTGTGGTGTTGTACAAACGTAGAGGAGCGAAAAATATGACGTCGAAGTTGAAGGTGTAACGTGTTACATTAAAATCGATCTTTAGATTATGAATTCACAATATAAATAACCTTACAACATAATTTAACAACTTTCGGCCGATAGGTGGCGTTACTATAACTATCAATACTTCTACTATAATTACTAACCAATATTTTGTTGTAATAAATCTTGTTGTTTGTTGTACATTTAAATAGTTTGCGTTCGTGATCAGGGTTGTCAACAGGAAATCATTAATGTCTAGTATTTGCTCGTCTCGAACAAAAATATGTGTATGTCTTTTTGCCATCATTACTCTCGTCAAGCGTTGCGCCATGCGAAAAAGACATCTTGCGCATATAACCTCAAACCCTAATAGTTCAATTTAGTTAATGTGCTTTATTTGCTTCTTCGATGCGCTGTATGCGTGCGGTAATGAAGCTTTAACTTAACCTCAAACTAAACCAGCTCGCCCTCGATGGAGAAAAACTCAAGCTCGAAAGAAAATGCTTTTAGTGATGTCCAACATGTAATCGCTTGCAATATATAAATATTATGTGTGGGTACTATAAATACGGAAATGATAGACATTTACAATTCATGTGAATCGGACGTCACATGGTCGTGGACATCGGTTTATGACATGATAGAAATTGGAAGGCCATCTATTTTTGACATTATCGAAGATGACTCATGATATATTTTTTTATTATTATCATGTTTGCCCGTTAAATTTTTGCACAATTAGTGAAATCATTTTTGACATTTTTATCTGTTTAGATAATATTATTTTAACATCACTGTTACTGTTAAATGCTAATGGTAAATAAACCTGGGTGGATATAAAGGGAAAAGGTCAAAACTCTTGAGTGTGTTTTTTTGTTCGCTTGCCCTACCCTTGTCAACCTAGCAGGATTAGTAGGACGAAGCATTTGAAATGTTAATTACTATATAAAAAGTTTATGATTAAAGTAAATCAATACACAATACAGACTTTATTTTTGATGAAAACAAAAGATAAAGATAAAGATTTGATATAATCCAAGCTTTGTGTTTTGTTTTGTTTTATGGATTGATGAATTTCAAACAAAACAAAAGAAGAAAACTTTAAAGACAAAGCAAGCGTTAAAGTTTTCTTCTTTTGTGACGTTTGTTGATTGTTTGAAACAAAATATTAATCTTAGCATGCTTGATTACGTGTAAAATGAAAAACCCAAACGTGAGTTTTTTTTTTAACTTTATTTATCACAAATTAAATATTTGAACAAGAGAGACGACACCATAAAAGCAACAAACTCAAGATATTATTAGTAAGTTGAACAAATAAAGAAATTCTGAGAAACGTTAGATGAAACGTGTTATTATTGTTGACAATTTGTTGCGTAGTCAGTAACTTTTCAAACAAGTACACTCTTCTTTCTTAAAATGATACACAATAGAGAGAAAGAAACCTCATTGAATTGTGGAAGTTCAGCGTTGTTCTTCATCGCGATAATTGTATTTTTGTTTTTATCAAGTTATCGCCTCCAATATATAAAACAATAAGCAACAATAAACGAGTTATATCTTCCACTTAGTGCACAATACAAATTAAATGCCATTTCTTTGTAGGTTCGTGGAAAACTAAACTTTTCAATCCACAATTCTATCTATTTCTGACACTACAAAAGAATGAGGGAAACCAACCAGATTGTATCAAAGAAACCAAGAAAACAAATGAAAGCAAAGTATTTGTGTATTTTGTGGTTGTGTTTTGTTATTTGGTTAAAGCAAATTGAATTTTAAACTTTCAGTTTGCTTTCTTTCTTTCTATCTGTTATATTATACTTATTCTTATTCTTCAACCACTTTAGAAGTGCAAATTTCATCAGCTACAAATTGCGTTCCAATGTCGCCGAACGCAAAGTAGCGCCATGTTTATTCTAAGGGTGCTCACACAATACGGCGAAACATAATACGAAGATATCGAAACGAATTTAAATGGAACCAGCTTTTAAACACAAATTAAAGTTTCAATGTGTGCAATTATTTAAAAGGAAACTGAAATAGAAACTTTATTCTGGAATCTACACCGAAGGATTTATGGCCGCAATCTGAGAGTAAGAATAGAAGTAAAGGACTAAAGAAGTGAGGACCTCTATTAGTGAAAAGTACAGACTAAACTTTTCGAATTATATAATATTTCTTTAAATCCAACGTTTTGGTGCGGCAGCTAGCTAGCATCTTGTGTTTCATTAAAAAGTCTAAAGTTTCCGGAAATTTATGGCCATTCTTATGTACACAGATTCACTTAGAGTCGAAGTCGAGTAAAGCTCTTGTCTGTTAGCGATGGCGGGCGTGTGCATGAAAGAAAGGACTCTGCGAATTGTGCAAAGAAAAGGACTCGGAGGACGGACGGCAAATTGAATTAAGAGCGTGAAAATGGAATGCGCCATGCTCCACGACCGCGCGTCCATGGAATATCAAATAGAGTACGGTGTGGAAACTTACGCAAACCAAATTCCGAAGGGTTATTCGGTGTGAGAGGCCAATGACAGTAAATAATAATAATAAAAATTATTTTCCTGGAGAAACTTGAGAGAAGAAAAAATGAAGTGGTGTATGCACAAAATTTGATTTTGATTTAAAATGCAGACACTTGCGAGTAAATCTCGCCGAAGAGCGAGTACTTCCGGTGCACGTCGTGTTGCATTTAGTATGCCGGAATTACGGACACACATAGAAGGAATACCAAATGAAGCTGTTTGACTTCCAAAAACTTTCTTTCCCCTTTTTGCGCGCCGTTCTTTTTTCGGCATTCTTATTCTTTGACGAGTGTTTTTTCTTGTCAAATGTTTACATTTTGAATGGTTGTTTTTCTAACAATTTTTATTTGGAATTCCTTTAAATTCGCACAAACAAATATGATATACAGGGTGTATCACAATACCCAGTAGTAAAAAACTAACTGTAAAATGAATAGATTATTCAAGTTAAACCAATTATTCAAGATATTCACATCTAGAGGGTTGTTTTGTCAAAATCCTAAATAAATAACATCGCTCTAGTATTTTCACACAAAATATGCGGATGTGTATATTTAAGGACTTTAGGAACAAAGCGCTGCACGCAAAATGAACTAAAGGCTCAGAAGCAAATCAGGCCTCGAATTGAATCTGTACGTCTCCGATTTGACATGCAAGTAGGTGTACAACGCTCTCCCCCGAGGCTTGCTCTCTCAGTACATACTGACATACCAACATCGTGCGGCAGTTTGTTTGCACAACATTTTCGCCGCTTTTTACGATGGCGGAAAAAATAAAAGAAAAGAAAACGTTAGAAAAGCACTTACTGTTCTTGAGGAATTTCATCCTGCGAGTCTACAGTTTCTATGGCTTGGTCTATATATAAGGGTAAAAACCCTTTTCACCCCCGCACGCGCCGCAGCGTACAGGTATGGGAAAATGATGAGCGCGAAATCAATGTTTCGGCGCGTCGTCCCTTACGGCGTCAAATCGATTCGCACGAAGGTGGTGCACAAGAAGAAGTCGCTTCACTTACCTGAAACAAAAGAAACACGTTAGTGGATATAATAAATGGCGTTCTGGTGCAGCGTGAGCTAAGGTAAGTAGGTGTGCGCAAGGTACGTAACCCAATTCGCGCATTGTCATGAGCGCACAAATTTATTGCATGCGTTGCATAACGCAAGCTAAAAACACACGCTGCTTTCTTGGCAAAAGCAGCGAGAACAAAAGAACTCGATAAATAGGTCGCACATGATTTACGGACGAGTCTCGCTGCTGCGCGTGAACTTTGAACCAAATGAAGAGGCCAGTTCGTTGTCATGCTGCTGGATTTTGTGGCTGTGGCAGCAGTTTTTTACCTCCTTGGGCAGTACACTCTCTCTCACTGTTTGGAAAGGATAGGACGGTAGTGCGCTTCATGTGCGAAGAGTGAGTGACCCCATTAGCAACCCTTCGCCTGGACGCGTAACTTATTAGACGCGCCTATCGGAAATTGCCAATTAGTCCAACATTTTTGGCTTCAGTATGAACATGGTGCACTACCAAGGTTTAATGTCACGCACGTCTACACATCACAAGTGAAGTCAAAGTTTTATTTGGACATCAATAAATTTTGTTAATAGATAACAAAAAAACGTAATTTAAAACGTGACAGAAAGTAACATGTTAATGCAACAATCCCGTAATGCGTTTGGTTAAAGTAGTATACAAATCAATAAAGGATGAGAAAACGCTAATCGACAAATCGCGAAAAGTGTTACAGCTGAGGTGGTAAAGTGTGAAATCCAATTTACTCCAGCCGCATTAGATTTGAACAGAAGACTTACCACAAATTGAATTAAATATAATTATTTAAATGGCGCCATTAAAGTTAATTGAAACTGATTGACATTTTGGATTGTCGAAAAACTTATTTAATTAAATTGAAAACTTACGAATCTTTTCTTTTCTGTAAACGGATTAAACGATTAACACATTATTATGAATTCAATTCAATTCGAATAATATTATTATAAATTTTAATGATTTTATACCGTAAACAACTATTAGGGTAATAATTTATTCTCAGTCACGGAGTAAATATGGTTTAATGAAGTATTAACTCGCATTTGATTGATTCCAATCAATATTCCTGCATTCTTCGATGTTGGCTTTAATGAGTTATCATGTAAAATGCAATCGCGTTTTTTATTGTTTCCATGGCCTCGGGTATCAGAGACGTAAACAGTGAAATAAACAATAAATGTCACCATTAATGCGAACGCAAATGGTCTGGGAATCGGGCACAATGTGGACTGATTAATTAAAAAAATACATATTTTAATTAATGAAAATCAATTATTACTTATTTGCACTTTAATCCACATTCTAAGCAATTAAAATATGAGGATTAATAAATTTAGATGCATTTTGTAACATTTGATTAGGAAATTATTTTAATTGCACTAATTAAATGTTTAAGTTTATTAAGACTATAAAAGTGAAACAAACGAAGACAACCAAGGATATAATAAAACAAAAGAAAAACAACACAAACAAAATAAAGAAAAGATAAACAAATAAACAATGTTGGAAGAACAAGAAGATTTGAAGATGGAAACGAGAAAATAAAGAGAGGAGATTGGGAAATAGGAAGAAGGATCAAACATAGAGAAGAAAAAGAAAGAGGGGAGTATCAAATGGAAGCAAGGGATGACAAAAGAAGATGGGATAAAAGAAGTAAAGAAGGAATAATGAGGAAGAGAAGAAAGAAAAATAGATCAAAACAGACCGAAGAAACGAGAAACTAAAATTGAGAAAAAATAAGAGAGGGGGAAAGAAAAAAAACATGGTGAAAACGTGAAACGTCGCCTAAAAGTAAAAGAAGAAAAAGTAGTGATCAGCATGTAAACCTCATTTGAAATTATGATCAAATCAAAACGGAGAATCTAATCTCCTATAATTTACAAATAAACAAACAATTGTTCCAACAGCAGACTATTACTGTACAGACCAATTTACATGAACGTTCTGACACAAGCCTGGACACAACTTCTGTTTATAACGGCGAAGAGATACGACCGGCGGCAGCGCACTGCAGCCTGCACTCACTCACTATCTTATGCAATTGTAAATTGCAGCAAACGCTATCTAACGCGTATTATGATCACCGCAAATGCAACGATATAATAATATTCGTGCCCATCCCAAAGTTTAGCAAACAGGATGTATACACGTTGAGAGAACACCTTTTTGCGCGCTCCTGGCGCGCTTATTACGTTCCGGCCCATCTTTCTCGACCGCCGCCGCCGTCGCCATAGATGCGACATGCAAACGGCTGGAGAGATCTGTACAAAACTGCACTCGCCATCGCATGCGAACGAGATAAATATAAATCTGCCACAAACACGCGCGGCCAACGTGCAGAAATAATGCCGACGCAAGAAAACAGAGGCGACAACGCCGAACGAAGCGAAGAGGTAATGCTAGAAAGACGGGAATCGAACATCCCAACCGGGGACACATAGATGTAGGATATGTAAATGTAAATGCGAGAGTTTTGCTCGTGTAATCGCAATTGCGCATCCTTTGGGTGTGTAAGTGAAAGAAAGGTCTGCAGCAAATGTACAGGACGTTTAAATTATGGCTATAAATATTTTAAGAGATTATGAGATATCGTTTTAGTACTAATGTGTTTAACATTAAATTTGTTCTCTTTGCCAAGTTGTAATAAATAAATTTCAGATAAACACACATAAATATTTGGATAACTACAACTCAGTGTGAATATTTATTTTAGTAACTAACTGCGCATGCGTTAATTCCAACGGATTTAAATGCAGCCCGTTGATTGGTGGTCTAAACGCAATGAACGCATGAGTGCAACAGAGACAGACTAACGCGCATGCGCAAAAATAACGTTTAACCGTAAAATGTGATGGATTAGAACAGATTGTATTTTAAATAAAATAAACTTAGGCTGTGAAATACGAAGTGCACTTGAAAATGGATCTTATATATTAAGATAGGGATAGCTCAACATCCGCCATCATAAATATCACCGAACGCTGCAAGTTGGCGCGCACAACTCCGGTAACACCAACACGCATGACAAACCTGACATCCCACACCAAACGCGTCGTTAATGCAATAAATAAACAATTCACGTTTCATTATTTATAAATATCGTAAATCCAAATAACGTACCGCGCTGAAAATAGAACTCTCTCTCCCTCTACCAAACCCAATTACGATTTCCAACTAATTCTCATTTTAGACTTTTAGTTTTCACTCCGCGAGCTCAATTATAATTATAATTGATGCAGTTCGCTCATGACTTGCTTTTCACAGCCAGCTCCTCGACTAATTTATAAACCGAGATGAAACTCGCCGCAAGATTGTAGCGACTTCCTGCACGACTTAACAATTTCGCGAGACAAAGATTCTGCGAGTGCGCGCGGCACGATTCGTGCCGGGTTTTTTTTCGTTGGCTTGGCTGCGCGGGAAAATCGTTAAGGTGCATCTAACGACCCTGCATCTGTTGTGAACCTTTACTGCTGAACGAACGAACAAGTGTTCTGGTAGCTGATAATGCGCGTGATAATGTTGTACAAGTGTACGGTACACGCTGAATGGCAGTCGCAGGACAAAAGCGCCCCAGCGAATTGATAAAAATCAGTTTACTCTGCGGGCAGCACTAACAAACCAAACAAAAACTAAACTAAGTCTCAAACTCGTATTCGTACAACTGTACAAATTATTACGCTCTATTGTTTTTAAAACAAAAATAATGTATATTGGGTTGCCTACAATGAATCAACATCTAACATTATTTATTTGCTCTTGACTTTAGTAAAAACCCAACCAAAACCTACGCACATCATATTTTAAAATTAAATATTTAAATTCCTACATAAATTAACCATATATATCAAGATCTAAACAAACTGAACACAGTGTTAAAATACTCAGTGAAGAATTTCAAAATTGGCAGAAATTTATGTCTAACACCATTTGTTTCATTTGTTTGCGGACACAAACGTACAAAGTACGTGCGTTGGTATTGTCATGATGATGAGATGAGAACGACGATGATGAAAAGGAAATGTTTGGGGATTTCTAGCGCGGAACCTCCTCGAGTGTTGCCTCGTCCATTTCCGTATGTTTCGCCATCCATCCATCCAGTTTACTACCCGACTACACCAAAATGCACACATCTATTAGTCGAAACCGGTGGAATTCGTGTCCGTTTCACTATTTGTTATATACGCAACACGGGGGCGGCGCGGTATCTATCCCATTTGAGTTTTACGGGCGAACGGTTTAGCAAAACGGCCTTTTGGCGCGCGTGTTGTGAATTATGAGCTTGAACACCAACCGCAGCTTGAAAACCCGGAAATGGTAGTAATACCATACAAATACAAGAAAATCGAGAACAATACATCAAAACTAGAACAAAAAACTAGGCAACCCAATATACTCAAACACATATCTTAACCTAATATAAAAGCTTGTTACAATTTTTTTTGTCAAAATTCCTTGAGTTTTAAGAAGTGTAACCAAGTGGGTAATCATGGCGTAAATTCTTTGAAAGTCCTAAAAGATTGTGCGCTGCTTAATTTTCTCAAGGATAAGTTATCCTTGACATTACCAAGGATTCCAACTCGTTGAATTCTTCCAGTTTTTATTGTTACAAATTTTTGTGCGCACAAAACTTTGCCACGAACAAAAGAACATCAAGTGACACTTGAATTGTTGAAAATTCTTCATGATCTTAAGTTTTTCCTCAACCCATCGACACAAAGTTAATGGTTCCATTTAAATTCTTTTTATATTAACAAATTTTGTAACTCTACTCTACAACAAACCCAAAAAACTCGTTTTTTACGTGCGTTTTATACGGAAAACATAAAATAAATAAAAAAAACAAAAGAAAACCTCATTACCTACGTTGATTTCTTTTGTTATTCGAGAAATGTATTGACGTCCTGAGGCGCGAAAACATAAAACGAGACGGGAGTGAGTGGCATAGACGTCCAACGGGCCTCCAACCAAGCGTCTTTCTTGAGTTGTAAAAAAGGCGAATGAAATAAATTGAAAAAGTTTTATAAATCACTAGTGTACTCAGCAGGCTGTATTGTTGAGGAAAAGGTTACGACGTGTACAGAGAGCACGCGCCGATAAATCACCGCTTAACAACAAACTTAATAAAAACAAAAACAATTTTTGGATGAGTTGGGAGAAAATTACATTTGATTTTGTTTTAAATTGAAATTGAATTCTTCAGATAAAAATAACAATCAATAACTAAAAGTTATGGTAATGATAAATTAATTTTGAAAAATTAAATGTTGCAACTTCTATTTACTGAGTAATTAACATCGATTACCTAATATGCATAATCATTTTTAATAAATTGCAGGTGCAAATATTAACCAGGTAATTAGCTACTCGTACACCAGCTACTTAACTACAAAGAAACAGGTCATGGAAGTTTTTTAGTTGAACACAAATTTTATTTGCAAATATTTTTTGCTGAGTGAAAGTGAAATGCGAGTCACTCAACCGATATATAATTAGTGCTAATCCGATAATGTTAATAATTATCCACAACATTAATGCTAAACTAAATTATTGAATTGATACCAACGCATAACTGATGGTTGTTCTTTAAAGAAATCAACAAAACAAAATCGGACTACTAGATTTGTTTATGTTTGAAAATGTCGAAACAAATGCTAATTTTTACGGCCAACTCGACGAAATTAATGACTAGAATTTAAAACCTAAATAGACCGGCATTAATAACGCATACATAAATAATGTATTAAGAGTTAAAACGTAAAGCGAGCAACCTTACATAATTAACAAATTAGATTAGTTCGGAATGGTGCTTGTTGATTGTATATGCAAAACACGCAGCACAAAAGTTCATCATCAAGAATCAAAAGCTTTTAACGTGTCACAAATGTCACGTTTATTGATTTCGTTAAGCCGGTGCTTATTATAACTCGTTGAACGTCCGAGAAAATTATCGTCGGCCCCGTTTGTCGTTGTCGGGATGCACGACGCAATGCTAATGGGCTTTGAAGCGAAAACGCTGCCGGGTACAGGGAAGAAGTCAGTCAAGTCAAGTCACAAGGAGTTCAGTTCGTTAACGACGCCCACGATTAACTAAATGAAGAAAACAAGGTGTGTAACCACCATGAATTGCATTTTTTTAAACACTAAATTTAATTAATTAACATATAAAACAAACTGTGTGTAATTGTTTTGTTTGCAGTAATAAGCTAAAATAAAGCAAGCAAGGGATGGATGTTATTTTTTACAAAATACCATTAAAATTCTAAAAGTGACTGCGAAGCAATTTAAAATTGTGATGTTATCGACCGAAAACAAAACTCGCCATGCAGGAAACGTAGACGCGCAGCCGTTGCAGCAATGGCGAACGCATCGGAACGCATAGCAGAGAGACGTGCGTAGAGAAATACGCACAAGAGTGGTGAGGACGACGCTCGGGGGAGCCGGAAATAAATTATCCCAAAGGTACAAAAGGGATAGGTTTAGCCCCGCCAGTGCTATACATTTACCACGTTTCCCCGAAACACCCTAGCGCGCCATATCTTTACCCGCAAAAGTCCTATTGTATTTTCGGTTATACGTTTTGAATGCACCCAGTAAAGAGGGGTTAGAGAGAAAAGTGGAAGAAGTAGCATTTGCTACAGTGGACACTATCGGCACTGAGTAAGGATATTCCAAAAAGGACGTTGTCATTAGACTATTAAAGGAGAGCAAGACTGCTGTGGCCAGAAGGGGACAACTGAATTATCACCGCAACCTTTTAAATTTATTTTGATACTAATAATCTCTCTGATTTAATTTGATTAAAATTATAAATTACTCACAAGCCTTTGAACCAAGAATTGAAACTTACCTGAAACAGAAAAATTTAATTTATTAGTAAAAAATAACAGTGAAACATATTTGATTGCCATGGCAACTTTCAATGTTTTGCCGTAACATAAGAATTGTCGTTAAATTACACACAAAACTATATTGCAAAATGACAGTTCCAATTTTATATTTTTATAACCTAAAAAAAACTTAAATGGAAGTCAATACTCCCAACTGTTACTACCCTAACTCCACTCCTAACTCCCTTGCAAAACGAAGATCGTTGATTTCCGACTCGATTTAGTCCAAAAAAGCAAACGCTTGATATTTCCTCTTAACACACCTCTATCTAAAACACCCTTAGATAGTTTAAGAATGTGCGGATGTAAGACCTAACCTAGAAACCATAGATATATATTCCAATCGCCCACATGCGCACCCTCTGTACCCGTCGTAACCATCATAAAATGCAAGAGAACGCAATCGCGAGATCTCCTGCTTTGAACTTTAAGGGAAGCAAAAGAAAAGTCCTATCATTACTAAGTAAAAAAAAACGAAGTAGTGCTCGTCCTTGGTAGATAAGCCCGAGACAGGATATTTTATTCATATGCGCGCGGTCGTCCGGAATGTGCCTAAATAAGCAGAAATGGTAATGATAATGATGAATATAACGAAAAAAAGAGTCCCAGTTCCATTTTAAACCAAACCAACCTCACGAAACAAGCCAGGCGCGGGTACACTGCGTAAAACATGAAAAATAATGTTTAGAGATAACAAGAATTTACTTCCATTTTGTTAGAGGGCAGCACGAAAAAAAGCATAATGCTGGAAGTTGGTATATTAGGCCTAAAACCTTTAAAAAACCTAAAAATTGCCTCTTTTGCGTTTAGATGTTTACAGAAAAAAACAACCAGACGAAACATGTAATACTCGTAAGTTAACACAATCAAGATTTTATTAAATTACAAGTAGACATGACACATCACTGACGCAAACCGTTTTTTCTACACAAATTTCATATTTGGCGAGGTTATGATAAGCAAATCTAATTTATATTTCAAAATTTTATAAATTACTGCTTCAGGATACAGGTTAGAATAAAACTTAAACAAACAAAATTACAAAAAAACAAAACACAAAGTGTCCTTGATTTTTTGTATTGTAAAAGTTTTCTTTTGATCATCAACAGCTCTTGAGGACTTGGGGTTGGTTGTACAATGCATTGTTATTGCATCGTTGCTTCGAGGTTCAGAAAAAAAAAACAGACGAAAGAAAAGATACTAGAAAGGTGCAACGCAACCGCAAACGTGAACGGATAAGCTCAAAGCTTTCCGGTTTGTTCCGGCGGCTTTCTTGCAACGAAATAAGTACAAGACCCTTGAGGCAAACCGGTGTTAAAAGAACTAAAGGATATAGGAATAAGAATAAGGAATAACGAATAAGAAATAGGAAAAATGTTATCGATTTATCGATGCAAAAAGACAACAATAAGAAAAAATAATTGAAAATCAAAAGAAATGTAACAAAATATTACACAATACAAAAGTTAAGGGTTTGGGGTGTATTTCAAGGGTATAGAATGTCAAAGTAAATACGATTGTTCCTTGTCCTTATCCAGAAACTCCCCATCTTTCCCTAGTTTGTGAATTATTGAGTTATTTTTGTAAATTTTACGTTTATAATATTATCAAGCAACCAACCATATGCTTGATGGTTTGACCGCGTTTCACGGTCTGTTTCCTGTGGAGGGTTCACTTCCACCCGTTTTTGAAAGCAATGTCGATGCAGCTTGTGCCCAACAAAACATCTGCTTCTAATAATACACAGCAAAGCCATGAATCCTGGCTTTAGTCTTTCGTATATGTTGTAAAGTACAATAAACCCATATTTTTTGATCGAGTGGCACGTTTGCATTTATGTCACGCACGCGCTGTGTTCCAGAGGTTGAAATTATTAGATTAAGCGTTTAGGTTTGGCGGCAATAACAACAAACGACGACATCGTTATCGACGTCAGTCAACGATAACAAAAGTTATACGCGTACCCCGCGCGCATAAATGTTATTGGCAAATATTTAATGCGCGCTATTATAATTATGCGTGGCTACCCTTGTTTACGAATTTACGTATTCACGTATTGTGTTTTGTCGTTTTGCATTTCGGCCCTTTCGGTATGATAGCAAGTACCTACGTACAAGTTTAATATCGGCCTGAAACTGATATCGTCGAGTTCGTACCCGTTTTGGGATAAAGTTATGTGCAGGACTGAAATACCAATTTTCCAACAGCGCCTACATAAATCATGGATATTCATTCAAGAGGGTTCTGTTTCGTGTTTTGTTTGCGCCAAACACAAGTTTTGGATGAATAAAATTAGTTCATGTGGATATTGCATTAATTTGTTAATTATATTCAAATTAAATTATTTAACGAATTATAACTGGTAACCAGGAAATATTTAATTTGTTGGTTTAGTCATTTTTCAAAGTGTTTGGTTTCTTGTTGTACGGATTAAAACAAAAACAAAATATTAGAAGATTAATTAAGGAATAATCATAGTTTGAGCCTAAATTACGCCAATAGTAATAAAGATATTATAGTTTTTTTGCAAGAATAAATATAGTAACTCTTCTAAGACAACTTCCCAAATGTTCATTAAATTATACAGAGTGATATAAATTTTATAGCGATAATTGTAACTGAATGCAATGTTTGCATTTTCGGTAGAAAGTTTTTTTAAAATAAAGTTTAGAGCAACACCATGTACAAGATAATTAAAATATTATAAAATTAAGAACAACTTGCTCAAATTTCATAAAATTATGCTAAGTGATACAAATTTTAAAGCGATAATTGTAACTGACTGCAATGTTTACATTTTTCGTTAAAGTATTTTTTTTAAATAAAGTTTAGAGCAACACCCTGTACAAGTTAATTAAAATATTTTAGCTTTTCTTTCGAAAATAGTTAAACAGCCTCTTTAAGAACAACTTGCCCAAATTTCATTAAATTATGCAAAATGATACAAATTTTATAGCAATTATTATAACTGACTGTAGTTTTTACATTTTTCGTTAAAGTATTTTTTTAAATAAAGTTTAGAGCAACAACAAGTTCAAGGTAATTAATATATTTTAGCTTTTCTTTTAAAAAATAGTTAAACAGCCTCTTTAAGAACAACTTGCCCAAATTTTATTAAATTATACAGAGTGATAAAATTTATATCAATAATTGTAACTGACTGTAACTTTTACCTTCGATGTTGATGATTTAATTTAAAAAAACCTTGTTTTGTGAAACATTATAAAGAAACTATTCGTAATATTTTAGTTATTCTTTAATGAATAATTAAAATACATCTTTAATAACAACTTCCACAAAAGTACATTAAATTATACCGAATGATACAAATTTTAAAACGATAATTATCACTGACTATAATTTTTATGAAGTTTAGAGCAATACCATGTAAAAACTAATCAACATTTTTTAGTTTTTCTTATTAATACAGATGAAATGCCTCTTTAACAACAAATTCCCATTATTTCATTAAATTATTCCTAGTGAAACAAAGTTAATAGCAATAATTGTAACTAACTGTAATTTTTACCTTTTATGTTGATGATTTATTTGTAAAACTATGTTTAGAGCACCACCATAAACAAACTAAACAAAATAACTTAGTTTTTCTTTCATAAATAGTTAAAGTGTCTCTTTAAGAACATCTTTTCAAAATTTCATTAAATTATACCAAGTGATATAAATTATACACCAATATTAGTGAAAACAAATTGCGTGTAGAATTGATGCAAATTTAATTAACTAAAGTATATTCTACAGACGCACAATGAAATTAAAAGCAAAAAAAAATTGAAAATAAACTCACAAACTTAATGTATCATCTATGCAAATTAATGCGGTGACTAATTAATCAAGTACATTCAGTACGAGCCAAAAAGTTGTGTTTTTGTTCTCTGGTTTCGTCGTCTTTGATTCTTGGCGTTGGCATTGCGCACTGCAAAATGAATTATGACTCTTTTCCGCCTGATATAAATCCAACCATTCGATACTTTGGTTTGGGCGGTTATCTTCATTTTTACTTTCTACCAACTGTCTTCGATACTTCATTAATGAAGAATATCATGGTGAAATACAATGGAAAAACGTTTTATTTTTACTACACCCAGTATAGTATTGTAAGTACTTTTAGTATGGCCATTCGTTGGGTTGTCTCATTGTCGACATGTAAAATACAACACAATAACACACCGTTCGCTATGCGCACGTGAATTTACGAATTAACGTATGATTTCAACCGCACGCCGATGCTTGTTACCAGAAAATAAAAATGATTAATGCCACTTCAACGAGACTCGCGACTTTAGTATAAGCACATTGCAGACATTGCCAGTCTTGAAGCAATAATGTGCCGGCGTGATAACAACAGACGCTCGCCTCGATAATTTAAGGTGCATGTGCCTAGCGCGAGCGCGCGATCCTATAAATAACCAATTTGCATTAATACGCCCACGAAGTGTGCGCGTATGTTATGTTCGTGCTCGAGTCGAGAACGTGCGGAAACTCGAACTGAAAATCCAAAGGCGACAGCAAAATGCGTTTACCCATAATAGGGCTCAGACTTCACGCAACCAAACTCAACTAAACGCATTGTCAGACCCACCAACAAAGACACAATGAGTGTGTTCAATGACGAAAACTCACCGGAAAACGTATTTTGTTTTCAAACTGCTGAAAATCACACATGCTGTGCAAAAATACAATTAGAAGAATGTACAAATGTGACTGGGCTCAAAAATAGAAAATCATTTCATTGAATTCGCATTTACACAACGCGTGACATAAACCATATTTTGTCGTAATAAACTCAGAGTCGAAAACCACCCCCACGAACACATCACACATCCTGGGTGCTCGCAACGCGTACAAAACACAAAACACCAAATAGGATCGAGTGCCCGTGGGCGTTTTAATTATTCTCTAGTTTCGAGGGGGGAAAGGTCGCACAGTTTGCACCGGTTCATTTTGTTTACGCCGGGAAGTGAGAACGCCAAGGGGTGGTATTGTACAGTATGTTCAGAAAATTCAATCAACAAGTGCAAATATAGTTGCCTAACACTCGTCGAGAGTGCGTACATATTTCAACAGTGATGTAAACAAAAATTGTTTGTCGTTTTGTAATTATATGTCAAGTATTTGTGTGAGTTTTTTACTCAATTTCGTTGAGTAATTGTGTTATGATTTGTTGTGATGGCGCTGTGTAGGCGAAAGCAAATTAAACGCGATTGATTCAATTCGTTTGATTCGGTTTAGTTTGGTTTACGATGCACGTGGACCCGTCTAGTTACAAAAGGCCCTTGGGGTTATCCCGGCGTTCCCCCGCTTGAACCCGAAGCGTCGGTTTTATTCGTTTCTATAAACGCGTGTATTGCCGATTGGCTTATGCTTAAATAATCGCTGGGGAGTTTTATTCGGTTATACGTGATTGAGTTTTCGAGAATTCATTTTAGCGTTTTTTGTTGTGCGCCTTCAATTAACGAATGAAACAATAAAAATAAAATTTAAAAAACCAAGTTTATATTTTTAAAATAAAATTCCACCCTAAAATGCATAAGTTAAATTAAAATATTATGGCGCGTTACATCTTAACTTGGCAAACTCTACAAACTAATCTCGAATAGCTTCCTTTACCCCCCCCCCCCCCCCAACCTAAAACTTTCACTTCTCTCTTCGCTTTTCCATTACAAGGGCGCCATTTGGCTTTTCTCTGGGTGTTTGCGTGTTTCTGTAATTCTACCCTTCCCTAAACTTTCCGATGATGTGCTTGCTCCTCCACACTTTTCTCGTTAGTTCTTCTCGAAGTGGCAACTTTCCACCCGGAGCGCAACAAAGCAAATACGCATTGAGATCACCGGAAATACAAACTCGAGCGAGTCGCACAAACATCCCCCCGAAATGTCGACCGTTACTATCCAGGAGTGGCACGAGTGTCGATACACATTCGTGCTCAACCTGCCACTCCTGCGTCTGACGTCTGGAACGGCCCCATCAACCAAACCCACGCACAGGAGGACTTCGTTTAGTGGTCCTTGTTGCGCGTTACGAATGCGAAAGATTTTTCATATTTTTCCTGCTTATTTTTTTTATTCTTTTCTCTAGGGATGCAATTTATTCCTTTTGCGTTTTATATGTACTATATATATATAAGGGGACACGTTTTCATTTTTGGGGCTGGTACCTATTGTTCTGCATTTTACTCAACGAGGATATAAAACATTTTTGACAAATTTCCAAGGTAATTTTGAACAAAAATTGATATTTTTCCATTTTCCACTAATGGAAATGTTGAATGTCCATACCTCATTATCCTAGCTACATTCCATAGTGACTGTTTCTTTCATGTGTTTGATGTTTGCATTCTTTGTTAGCAAGTTAGCGAGTTCATTTTCCCAAAGTTGAAATTTGTGCTCACCACTAATGGGGTCGAATCGTATCCGTCCTAATGTTGATTTTTGCGGTTTCCACCACTGATGGCGGCTACTTGCTGCCCCAGGGGTCGACGTGAAGGGTTTACGCAACCTTATTTATTTATATTGAGCGAAACAACAGACAAACAACAGAAAACTGGTGCGGCCAACCGAAAATTTAAACACCCATCGCTCAAGACCTCACCTACCTCATTCTCTTCTTCAACTTCTCTTGTTCAGTACAACCCACTATTTAGTACCCTAATTTAAAATGATAATAAACTTCACTCAACCAGCCCAGCCTATTCCATGTAAGTGGCCTCGTTTTTTTAAACCTCTACAAAGATAAACGTTTAGCTAATTAGAAGAAAACTATTAATAAACCAAGCTGCTTCATTACTGTGTACGCGTTGCAAGCTTAGCAAGCCCGAAGATAATGAATCACAATGAAAAATGGATTGTTAATGCATAAAAGATTCTTCTGGAGCAGACTTTTGGAAGTTTGCGTTTGGTTTACTTATCGATTGTGAACTTGGCTAGTCAATAATGTAGGAATCCACGTGCCGTGCGACTTTCTTATGAACCAGAAGGACAGGTCGTGAACAGGTAGGTCATTTGGATAGCTTCCAATGTGTAGAGTTGAGTGGGTCTGCGGAATATTATCCGGACGTGAGTTTCATTTTGAAAAGGGTCATTTTTGTAAAGGTCGTGATTGAAGAGTGTTAAACTGGGGTAAAAAAACAGGCCCAGAGTCCGGTCGCTGGCATACTTTACTCGTAGGTTAAAAGCTTCAAGGGTAATTTAGTTTGGATTGATTTTGGAAGTGGGTTTGCTTATTTGGTTGCACAAACTCATCAAATTTTGACCTTCACTTATCCCAAAATCTTTAAAATCTTATTCTAGAAGCTTCAAAATAATATTTATCGTAATAATGAATGAGGTACTTTGTGGAAGCACACATAAATCACCAGTTATTACCGACCACGGCAGCCAAAATTGATTAGTTCCACCTTTTCAGCGTAGAGTCCGATTTTTCTCATCATCCAGTTATCTGCAGTTATTCATTCCTATACAATTTCAACGCAGTTGTGAATCGCGTACGTGATTTTCTATAGCCTGGTGCTAGTTTTCATCCGTTCGGCCATCATTTATCTATATTCTATAGATACAGCGCGCACCACGTCGGCCATTATACAGATAGACTCGGTCGATTCGAAGGGATCAGGGCGTAAAAGGGCATAATTTCGTATATTTGCAGTCGAGTCACACACAATCAGACATCAAGCCGCCTCTCGACTTGGTCCGTTCGTGCGACGCCGATTTGATGACGCCAATCGAGCAAAAACCTAGCCTGTATAACATCAGAATGCCCAGAGAACACAGGCAACAGTAGCGAGTTAAAACCAGAAGCAGGAATAAGGAATAATCTCAGAAGCTTAGTAATAATAATCTCTTTTCTAATACGCCGCCGCCCTTGCATCTGGCATGCTAACGATGTATAGCTGTAAAGAATGAATGTCAGAAAATGAGAGATGCCAACCCACCGACGTAAACTGGCACGACTTGATGATGATGCCACCACGTTCCTCCTGACGTGTTCGCCTCGTTTGCAAAATTCAATGTGTGCATGCCCCCCAGGATGCCAGAAACTCCTGAATGAAGCTGCTGATACGCGCGAGGTGGTTTTGTGCGTGCATCATGATCCAGGATCCTGATCACGGGATATTAAGTCCCGGCGTATTAAGAGAACGGTTACGTGCATCCCATTGCCAATTTTCTTCCTGTACATTATAGTGCGATCTAACCAAACAACTATCTGAAGCGTAGCTTCCTCATTCGTTGGTTGGATGGTGGCGCAGACAAGCAGCCAGCTGCAAACCTCGTACGCCGACGAAATTGCTAAGGAGGCAAAACCCGGTGTTAGCGATGTCTTCGCCACCCAGCATACGAAACATGTCGTCGCGTATAGTCTTGCTTATTATTCCAAGACTATTGTATTTCTAGTTTTGGTGGTGGTAGCGTAAGGTACGAATTGCACCGGCTTGCTAATTCATTTTCACTTTATAGACACCAGGATATTGTAGAAGGTGATAGAAGTAAAAGGAACAAAGTATTTCATTAAAAATTCTATCATCAAATATGTCCTGAACAAGAAAATTACAAAACAAAATTACAAAACAAAAAACTCGTTTTGTAGCAATAAAAAAATCTAATTGTTTATTCAATTCACTAACGTCATAAATTCAATGACGATTCATTGAAAATCATTGAAAATCAAAAGACAATCCCGCCGCGTGGCGCACTGCTATTGTTTGTAAATATTTTCTACCTATATATGTTGTGCATTAATTCGTAGTAGTGTTTCCTGTTCCATGGCGATTATCTAATATTTATTTTGAATTTACATGTTCCCAACAATTCTAACCGACCGCTCGCTCATAATTTTCCACGTCTTTGGCCTCTGCAGCTACATGTTGCTTGTGCCGACGAGACAACATCCTTAAATACTTTGCAGTACTTACGGCATACAAATTACTTTAGAGTGGAACATTTAAAGCGCGTCTTGAGCCACAGTTTGTTTGTTTGTTTACTCATCTCTCACCGCCGTTATTAAATGCGTACGGGTCTCGTACGTGCAGATGTGCGGCCATAGATAATGCACAATAGTTGTAAGTGCATCTGCTACTCAAAATTGTTTTCTAAGTGCTTCTCATATCTCATCTTTAACTCTACCGGCGGGTTATAACGTCGCACAAATATGAATAAGCGACGTGGCGGCGACGAAACGACGCAATGGACATTTTACATCTTGTCATCGTGTTCAGATCCTTCGTTCAGATCTTTGCGTTTATTATTTATTCAAAAATATTTAAGATAAACAAAAATTTTCACTTTTGTTTGTCTCAGAATGCTTAAGATGATTAATCACTTGGTACATTAATCAAGCCATCCTCTCACTTTTGATCTGTTGTGTCGCGAGTAATCACACGTCTATGTCGTTGTTGCAACGTTGCAGGCGATGACAAGATCACAAAGCGAACGTTGATGGCTTGCTATATTGTTTGTCGACGTTCGGGAGGCGGCTACTGCCATCAGAAGCTTTGGAAAGTGTACACATAACAGCGACTAACGCTCGTCAGGAAGCGAGATTCATTGGTGTGTTGCTTGAATGGTGGCGGTAGCTATGGTCGTATTAGGCAGACAGACACCCTGGAGATTTAAAAACCCCCGCGTGTTTGGTTGCCATAACAACCTGTGATACCGGTGCTGCCGCTTTACATCTCGGGGGATTTTTCATATTTGTACGCGCACCGTTTTGTTATGGATGCAAGCCTTAGGGCGGCGACGGCGGCGGCAGCAAAGACTATAGGCTCTACCTCACCGCCGAAAACTGAGGAAAACGCAGCCCCAGAAAAGGATGAAGTGGTGTGTGTCGGCCGGGCTGTTTTATTATTTAATATATTGCATAAGCGGTGATTTATAAAATATGTTGGGGACGTCGACGACGTGCTTCAGCTCGTACGCCACCAAATTTGCTTTTAATTTTCCTATTATTTATGTTTTTGTCTGTCGCTCGTTCAATTTTTTAGCACGACGCGTGACATGTTTAGAGAACGTGCTTCACTTTTTTATTTTGCGATATAATTTTTTTTCAAGAGTTGCCCCTTCGCTTGTGTTGGAACGCGTTTGGCTGGATCGTGAGGGTGGTTAAATAGACGTACAATTTTTAATTGCTAAGTGCACTTTTACTTATTACTCGGCTAGATACTTCAAAAAAAGCGTCAAAACAGAAGCGGAAGTAATGTAAAACCACTCGACATGTGTACAAATGTAACCACTCAACAACCCTTTGACTTTTCTTTGGATATTTTTACATTCCAACTTTTTTACCGCTTACAATCACAAGATTTTACTAAGTTTTTAAATAATAAAAATAACACAACAACACCTACTTGTATTAAAACAAAAAACTGTTTACTTTTTGTTCTTGTTTACATCTTTCCAGGCCTGCTAACCTACTTTATACCAAATATCTTCGATATTCATTTGTTAAAACACGGAAAAGAAACAAACTTGCAAACAATATTTCTTTTTAGTTAGAGCCTTAGACAAATATATTTAAGACAGTTAAACTCGTTAAACACAAAGCCTTGTAGCAGATTTCCGGATCGTTAAGTAAGCAACGACTCGTTTGTCGGCATCTTCTACAAAACCTAAATAATTGTTTATCGTGCCACCCGCAAATGTATGTCACAATCGTCCAAAAACGCAACAATGTAAAACCAGTGAAAGTGAAACAAATTTCACGATAAACAAACACGTAATTCTTGACATTCTTCACTAACTCGTACATTGAAGTTAAGAAAAAAAGAGTTACGTTGTAGAGTGAAAAATATTCAAGCAATGTCTTTAATTTTCATCGGTATTTACAACACTAATACATTGTTGATTGTGATTTACGATAAAAACACATTTCCATTTTGTTATGGTGAGTTGTATCATCTTTCTTCGACAATCCAGATCTTTTTTTTATTTATTAGACACGGAGTTAAAGTCGTCGAGACGTTTCGATCGTCGTTGTTTCGCTATTGCTTGTTGGAAGTAATTTGTTTTTTTTTATTTTGAACGTGTAAGAGCAGAGCAATCTCAGAAGTTGAACGGTAGAAAGTCAGTAGCAGTAAATTGAAGTGAACGAGAGCCAACTTCGAAAACCGATTGGTAAAGATTTATTTTCGGTAGATGTGTTGTATTCGGACAAATGCAAGAATTTACGGAATTTATTTAGTGCAATACGCAAGTAATCTACTGATGTATGCGGGAAATTTACTGACGCGCCTTGGAAAACTCGCAAAAACCACCACACACAATTTCCGAAGATTTATGAAACACAAAGAAATTGAATCAAATTGAAAACAACATGATTCACAATGTTACAAACATACAATACGAACGAAGACACGCGAATCAAATAATAAAAAACTGAATAATAAAATTTTATAGGATTATATTTACGAGCTAATAAAATTATTATTATTACAATAATAAAGAAAAATATCAACAGATGCTAAATCAAACATAACGGTAACGGTTTGATGCGTTTATTGTACTAAAATATTCAAAATTAACGATTACATTGACTTTTAATACTTACTGATTTTTACTTGAGCCACATTGTATGCGTTATACGAAAACATAGTTTTGTGTATACGCAGAAGTCATAAAGATGATTAACGTTGAAGCTTTGTGTTCTTAATCCTTTTAGAAGTGCACGGTACAGTTGGGAACATAATATAAGATTTTCCGCGAAGAATTACGCCGAATATAAAGCGTGCGCCGCACGAAGAAAGCACAAAATGTCGGTGACTATGAATAGCCAACCACAAACACAGACACAATGGTCATAAATAGCCGATAAATCGAATTAGCAAATAACAAATCACGATATCGAAACGATCTTACGCCATCGTATCTTGCGCCGATTGTGCACGATTGTGTAAAGAACTCGTAAACCAAAAACCGCCAACGAACCAACTGCACAGCCAACTGCAAAAGACCGAGAACGAAATGTTTCGAAACTGTCACCATATGTCTGACAATCGTGCAAATATAACAAATTGGAAACATGGAACTGAAGTATTACCAGTTCACTTGATTTTATCGCTGAAAACCAAAAACAAAACAATGAAACATCATTTCCAAACATTGTCATGTTCAATTAAAGTAGGCTATGATTAAGCTTTAAATAAAAATGACATAAAATTGCTCCAATTAAAAATTTATGAGTTTAAAACGCGATTAAGTTTTTAAGTTTTTTTTTAAGTTAAATGGTTCTAACTCAGCAATTTAAACGCAATCGGAATAAGTAAAGTTGGTGCCCTTTGATCGTACGAACACGAAGTAATTCGCATAACGAATCGAGAGGCGACTGAGCGACCATTTAAAAGTTTCAAAGCACAAATTAATGCTTATAAATATGCGCCGTTGCAAAACGAAAGCTCGCTATGGCCACAGCATCACCTACAAGTTTTACCGTGCGATGTAACCAACTCCAAGCAAAGCAAACGCATTCGTTGGAAATGGTGTTGGCGATAAAACAACCTGGTAGCTGAAATATTATCTGACACTAAAAGTCAGCTCATATTTTCGCTATTAACCGCACGCCGTAATCGCAAAAAGTCGTTATAACTTACAGATCGTAAAAAACGCACGCAGATATTCCAGTACTTACTGATAGAAGTACAGAAGAAGAAGATGTAACTTGTAAAGGTAGTACTCACCTGAAACAAAAACAAAAAAAACAAGTGTTAATCATGTAAGATGTAAGTAATTCAATTCCAAGTGATTTTAAATTTAAAACGTGTTTTGTATTTTAATTAGAAGAATCAATATGAAGTCAAATAGTAAGACGTACCAGATATTGAACAACAAAATGAAATGAAGAATAAAATTTAAAAAAAAGTGCAAGGCAATAAAGGATTTTATCATAATTGAACAATTTATTAAAAGAAGCTCGTAGTCAGCTTGCCTGACGAGTTGACTGACTGGTAAGGCGAGTATCAAGATAGTGGGAACATAGGGATAATATAAAAATAAAAGTTGACGGTTTGAAACGTCTCATGAAAACGTCATATGAAAACGAATTAAATGTAAAAGATATACAAGAGTATAACGATGGGCTTTGATATTGCTGCTAATGGCCTACTGATATTAATAACCAGTTTATGGTTGAGTTTGGAAAAAAAATTTACAACAAAACCTACTCTATCGCAAGAATTACAAGGATTATAAGTGCAAGAGTAAAATAAGTAGGAAATAACAAAATAATAACGAAAAACAAGTGAACAAAAACAAGTGACTAACGTGAGAACTGTAAATAAGAATAATAATTGGAAAATAAATAAAATACAATGAAAAGTGGATAAAACCAACCCCTAAAACTACTCATTGTACATTTTACTTTCTTGTTTTTTGCTGTAAAAATAATAAATCAACTTAACAAACCCATGAATTCAACTTCATAAACCCATAAACAAGTTTAAAATAAAACCAAAAATAACACCATGTACATACCATGACTGTAATATACAATGAATTAAATATGAACGTGTAAATTTCACATAATAAACTCAATTTTATTAAGCAGTCCCAGCAAGTTGTGCTTAAGTTAAACTAGAGTTGGTCCATGTGACCATGACCATCAAAAAAAAAATTATCCAGCAGCTTGTTTGTGCAATTCACGCACAAATAAAAAGCAACGCACTTAAATGCGTACGAATAAATACAAGTGTAAATAATCAACAGCGCAAAAACGATGCACTGCAATTGCTGCAGTTGTAGCCAACTCCAACAACGCGTCTGTGTTTACGATTTCTAATAAAAGTCGCAAGATAAATTCATAAATAAAATGCTGAAGGTTCGTTCGTTCATGCGATATGATACACCGCAAGTCGCGAAGAAGTCATGACACTCTGGAGATCGTTTCGTGTGGTCATTCAGGCCATTTCTTGGACGAGTTTGAGGTTTCAGGTGCTCGCACAAATAACCAAGTGCACTGGAAAGTTATCGTTATTGCACTAAGTGTATGTATGGTAATAATCATATCGTTATTATATCAAAAGCACACACGGAATATTTATAGTTAACCACAATCATTAATTTTTGTTTTATTTTGTTTGTAATTTTTTATTTATTTATTTATTTCGTAAAAGGGTTAGGCTACGCTTTAACAATACTTCAATCTTAAAATATTACACGGTTTAAATTATAGGAAAAATTAATTTAAAAAAATTCTATTTTTTATTTTATCACATCTATGGGATTAACGGAGACATTAAAACGCGTTTATCTCTTTACTCTATACATTTTCGAAAGACGTACCCAGCATTTTGTTTTAATATTGCCTAGTTCATTTGTTATTAACAATTATCTTACAATTTTTAGCCCAAATTTTTTACTTTTTACTTTAGAAGTGCGCCATTTGACTAAAAATCATTATATCACAAAAATCGTACAAACAAATTTTGTTTTGGCCGCCATTTTAATGGTAATTAGTCACTAAGTTGTATAATAAAATTACGTTATTATTACTTCGTTTTATTTTGTAGTGTGCTTGAAAAAAATCCCCCAACCCTTTAAGCACAAATTATTATTTTGTCGTTTGTTTTGTTTGTAATTGTCCAATTTATTGCTTAAACTCTTAAAGTAATAAAAAAAAGTAATCATATCGTAATACGTTGTAACACGTAACGAATTCTATTCAATAAAGAATATCTGGTACTGCGATTCTTTGGTAGTAGCTGGTTTCTGCAAGCTGCAAGGTAAGAACGAGTATAGTGCACAACTGCACAATTGTCGATTAAGCATTTTTCTTGCGGTCGCAGCGTCCACAAACGCGGTAATATTTGTTCTTGGAAATAACCTGCATGGTCAAGTTCAAAGTCTTTTGCAATCAATATGAGCAGTAAACACGACATGTGAGTGCCACGACAGATAGAAACTGAAACTACCTGCAATTGTAAATGCGCAATGCAACAACACAACAAAGTTGTGGAAACTTTCAAAAGTTTTCGTAAAACAGAAACAAATAAAAACAAAATTTTTAAAAACAACTTCATCAATCATTTAGTAAAAGACATCTTAATAAAACTACTAAATATACTGAACTTCACTAAAAGTTAGAAGCAAAACAAAAATTTAACAACTACCTGATGAAAATAGTGAATAATATAAATAAATAAATAAATTTACATTAGAATCTATAAGAATCTAATTAAGCGTTACTAAACTGTGACAACTATAAATCCTTACAGTTATTTTTTGATTTATTAAGTTAAACCATAAAAAAATATAAAAATGTGTTGATGTACTTCTTCATCATTTTTTGTACAAATCGTGACTTGACTTAACTCAACCGAAATTTGTTGCATGAGTCAATAGTGTTAGTTAAACGCAAACTTAAAAACCAAAGCAGACAAAGTGTTGCCAATTTATGTTAAAGCGATTAGGCAAATTAAGCAACAAATAACGAATTTATTTGATGCTCAGTGCTCACAGTTTAGGAAGAGAAACTCCACTCTTGCATGAGATTCAGAATGCTAAGAGTGCTCAGGCTGTTCGCGTGTTCCATTTTGGAGATTTCGCCCCAAGGCTCAAAACCACACCAAAATCGCTGAGCAAAAAATAAACAAAGACCTACATTTGGTTATGCTTTACGAGGAATTACACAACGTCAATCGGTGAGATGTAGATTTGCAGGATTTGGAGAATAAGATTATAATTTTTTTATTTTACTTGACTAAAAATCTTTCAATTTGGGTAACTTTTGAGTCGAGGATTAATTCCTGCAAATTTGTAAAATACTTTTTTTCCATTTCAAGTAAAAATTTATCCAATTTTAGGGGGTGTTTTTATCAAACTTATTTCAAAATGTAATAAATAAATAAAATTTTAATGCAAAAACACTAAAAATCAACATAAATACCAAAAAATGCAATGTTTTGATTTAGGGGTGAGTTTCAACCTAACATACTTTACTTAACTTTGTAAAATTTATAAATAATAATAAATATTGAATGTTTTTTGTGTTTTAATTACTAAATTCATAATTTAACAAATAAACTGCAAATCATTTAAATGCTTAATAAAATTTACTTGAAGAAAAAATATACAAAAATCAATAAATATTGTTATGCAAAACACAAAATCTTTTCAATTACAAACACATTCAGTGTTGAGTTGTTGATATCTAGAAAGTGCCAAACAACCAAATAAAATAATGCTTACAATTGAATACATGAAATAATATTAAATGAAAATTAGTATTCAAACGTCAATTCTCATCACAGAAAACGCAAAACATGTAACAATTGATTCGAAATGCTTCATACCAAAAACGTTTACACTTCTATTTATCCATTTGCAGTTATTGTTAATTCATTTAAAATAAATTTCGCATTTTGTACGAATTGACATGAACTTTAAACAAAATTTAAATTATTCCGCATATCCTGGAACGTTAACGTGTTTGCCATTTTCGCAAATAATGCTGAAACACAAAACGCTCGTAAAGTTAAAGTAAAATCGAGTTTTCAATGAAAATTATTTTGCATTTGTAATCATTGTAGTTGCAAATAACACGTCCACAATGGGACAAATTTTTTAACACTTTAATCTCTCTGGCCAAATCTAGCGAACGCATGGCCGCATGATGAACGCAAACTTTCTTTGCCTTTATTTAGAAGTTGGCTAAGCATGAATAATGTGTGTCGTTTATCTTCGCAACACAATCGGGAGGAAAAAGAATTTGTCATATCTTTTATTCCACCGAGCGTGAACACCCGATACACAATGACGTACAACAAATATTTAGAATTCAGGAAGAAAACGTTTTCAACACCTTTAGACGAGAAAATAACTCACACCGGAAATGCGTTGTAGAAATAAGTCCTAAACTAAGCAAAACTAACATGTCTAGTATTAGTTCTGCGTAAAATGTTTACTTAGGTAAAAGCAGGTGCCTATCAATAGGTAAATCTGGACAATTCCAGAAACTCACAATAAAATTTTATGGTAAATAGTTAACTAAATAACTAAATACCTAAAATATCTAGGGGTAGTTTACAATGTCATAATATTTTTGTTAGTAACATGAGATTTGATGATTTTTGCAAAGAGGAAAAATAACATTAGAGGTTTCTGGTCAGTGGTTCGTTAGGCGAGCTCATAAAAAGCCATCGCGTTAACCCCGGCCGAGAACCCTCATTTGGCCCTCGTTACGATGTCGCTTTTTACTTTCCTCCGCCGAGACTTCAAAAGTCAACGGCCTAATGTACATCATGTATATACATTTTTCATTAAGTTAAGGGACCCAAAGCCACAATATTCGGTCGCCAACAAAGTCAAACTCATCGAGTCAAGCAAAGGCAAAAGCAACCAAAACCACCACCACTAACCCTTGGTAAATGAGCAAGACTGGCGTATAAACGTAACGTATGCATATGCTTCCTTCCTGTACTCATTGGTATCAACCCTACACAACCACCAAGTCATACAGCGTACAACCAACAGTGTGCAATTTTATTCTCGCCATTCGCAATTTCACCAATGAAAGATGCAATGGTGAGAAATATGCAAGAATACATATTTCCCCTTCTACACTCAAGGGTGGAAAGAACTGCGCAAAGTCGTGAGCCGTAAATTACATGCACGCGCACGGGATCATATAAATTGCTAATTAATTATTCACTCTCGTGATTACCCTTTATTTAGCTCGTTAACTCTTTAACATAGAAATGACCAACAATAACAAAAACTACAAAGTCAAGCAAGTTTCCACTTTACAGTTATTATAGCCTACAAACTTCTAGTTTCATCAACAACAGTTGATGTTGATTTGTTGTTATTCAATTTATTCATTTAATTCACTCGGAATCATTTAATTTCATTGTACACGGATGCGTTGCACAGCAGCTGATAAATAGTTTCATAAATATAAATAGAGAAATGTGTGGAAATATAGTGTGGAGGTCGTGATGTCAAAGATCGTAAACAAATCTAACCTAACCCCGAAGTGAGATGTACTTTGAGTTTGGTCTGAGTAGCTCATTAAATAAGTCAAAAACCACATTTCACTTTAGATAGATAGATAGATAGAGACTTAGAACTTGGACATTGCAAGTAGCAGCCAATAGGAGGAAGAAAAAGCCGGAGAATGTGAATGTGCTGCGTAAAATATGACATAATCTTTTGAACTTTACGACCTTCACATGGTCGTGTCTATCATGAATTTATAAACAAATTCATTTAACTAATACATAAATTGAGTTGTTTTGGTAGCAAGATTTTTAAGTAAATAACATAAAATTTGGTAATGACTGACGTTGATTTAAAGAATAAGGAAATGCATTTTAAAGTTCAACAAAAAAAACACAGAAAAAATCAAGAAGAACATCTGCCTTTCCGTTTAGGCCCTTCAAACCAAACCTCTAACTTGAAAAACTAACCTGGAAAATATTTTTAGCAATATTATACCTAGGGCAGAGTGAGTTAAAGTGAGGTTAAGGTTTCAACGTGGTAGCAATTAGTCTGGGCGTCACTAACCAACGAACTTTTAGGTTCCTTCATTATCTATCAGTAAAAAAGGAAACTTGGAAACTTTTTACGTTCACACAACACGGCATAGAACCACCACATAGACGATTAAAGAAGCAACAACCAAGGAAGCTAGCAAACACTTGCAAAGGGTGTGTTGCTGTTGCTGCGCTCACAGGATGTGGGAAATACAATATTCCCTCGCAACCAGACGAGCCGACGAGCTGTCTGGTATTGTAAGCACGAGAAGTGAAACATCCCGAAAACTGAGACACACGCAGAACGAGATACTCCTATCACTCCAAAGCGCAAACCGTAAAACCAACAAGCACTCAAGATCCCGAGCCCAAGATCAAGACTCATTGCAGAGGCAAATTGAATGAAGATGAAAGCGGGGAGGAGCGAGCGACATGACAACACGACGGAATTAAATGACAAGATAGTCCTCCAAACCTTGTGGAAACGCGCATACAAAAAAGATGGGAAGCGTGGAAAAAAGATGAAACAAGAATTATTTTTTTGTGGGACAGAAAAACTTGAGTTTGAGTAATTATAGAACATTAAAATGTATATTAATATAGAGCAATGTGTAACAAACAGTAAGTGTTTATTAAATGTTGGGTTTGGGTTAAGACAATAAAGAATGGGAGCAGTTAAATTAGTTGCGATGCATGACTATTTAATTTTTTGTTTGAATAACTAAAAGTTTTGTTTCCCACAACGATTGTGGAGATCAAGTGACAAAATAAAATCAAGTTAGAAATAAACGAAACAAAACACTGTGAAAATCATGGCCTACTCATAATAAACAAATGTGTATGTATATTGAAAACAAAATATCATAGCCAGCTCTGAATGGAATAAATAAAAAACAAAAGTATGTTGATTCGTTTGCAAATCACTTACTTCTCAAATGAAAATAATTCCTCATATTTTCGTGTTAAACAATCCAATGTGCAGCGTTCTGTGGGTAATTTTAAAAATCCAAAATGTGTGTAGTCACCAAATCATACTACCGCTTTGGTAGGTATAAATAAGGGACTGGGCAGTTCGTCCACCTTTCGGGCTTCAAATATCCGATGGAAACACAGCGCACAAAAGTACGGGTAATAGCAATAGCTCTGCCATCAAACCGAACCGGCAGACACACAAACGCACAACACCGGGAAACCAGCACCGAGAAAAGAGCATAAAAATCCCGTAAAAACGCAAGGGCCCACAGTATGTATGCACTGTGCCACACTCCTGGTTGTAACAACGCTACGACCAGATAAAACCCTTATCAATGCTTGCACACTCACACACAGCACACCCACAATAAAACACAAAAAACAACAAGCGAGATATGACCAACGACGGCAGGAGCACCAATATTTTATATTTTGTAAGTCACAACCACACAAACTTTTTTTTATTTCGTTATAATTTTTGTTGCACAATGCGGTTTTAGTATTTATTGTTCAGTCCGTTTGTTTGGAAGAATATTTGCGGTAAAACGTAAACATACACGTGTGTATGCCTACGAATTTATTCTGTAGTATCTACGTTTTGGTGGAATATCAACGTAAACGCACGTAGGTTTTACGCTGCAGCGGAGAAGAGCAGCAGTACCGCCAACGCCAACAGCCACCGAACTACTGAGTTGAGCGTGTTGGAGCGCGATCGGCAGAGAGCGCGCGGCGCGCCGGTTTCGTGTTTCCAGTGCGGGTCGGCAGCGAAGCACGCCGAAGTTCGAACGCAGCAACCAACCAACCAGCGTTGGGGCAACAAAAGCCCAGCACTCGACGCGGGCCGACATCAAGAGTTACAAACCGGCAAAGGCAGGCATGGCAGAAAGCGAACTGGATGCGCGCAGCCAACAACCTCAAGTTACGAGCCAGAACCAGAGAAAACCAAAAGAAACGCGAGATTACAAACCCAACCGAATGAACGTATAACACGATATAATACAACAACAACGCAGCAGCAGCAGTGGACAAAATGAGGAAAAAATGAATTCCAGCAGCTACTAAATTGATATTGTAACACTTAAAACATAAATATCGTACGTCTTAATCTAAAAGGTAAATTAAAATTTAAGATTACTACTGAGATTATTTAGTAAATTGTAATATTAGTAATTTTTTCAAAAATTGGACATACAATTTTGATGTTTCATATATTAAATAACATCAATTTATTCGAGTTGTATTCTAATAAAGTAAAACATGTGTACTTACATAAAGGATATACAGAATCCTTTAGACTTTAGAATATAGGAGGCAATTTTGCAAATTGACCTTATGGCGCTCGATTTCGAAGTCAAACGAGTATCTGCATGTTCGTGAATACCATGATGGTGGAATACATTACTGAAATCTTCAGCCCGTTTCAAGCGTATATGGTAGGCAGAGTTTTGCATGCACATCCAGTGGCATCAACTTTATGCTAAATGAGATAATTTAATTTAGGGATGTGCAAAGTCTAGGCAGGTACGCTTGCCAGTCTGGTACGTGCCGGTGTTTCCTGCCAGGTTTGGAATAACTGCTGTATGCCACTATACGCATACTCATTCATATTTACCCGTTAATTTGCTTCCAACGAACGAGTTTCATGTATTTGTATCTATTGTTTCCGTCATTCTTGTCATTCTACCCTTTCGACACTAGTCAAACCTCATTTTGGTTGTAATGTAAATTTCGTTTTAATTGTCCACATTGATTAATTGACACATTCACGATATATACATATTAACACTTTGTTGGTTAAATTTGTTTTGTTTTTGTTTTAGAAGTAATTTGACTTGGTTGGTTGTAAAACAAAATCGAGTTTGCCATGAAATAAAACAAAACTGATACGATTGTAATACATGGTAACAAACAACTGACAATTTTTATTGAATCAACAAAGTTAGAGATGTTTCATTAAAATAGCAAACTTGAGGATATGTTTTCATTTAAGCTTATAACATTAAATTTTATTAAAATTAAAAATTGCGTAGTTTGCAGCCATGTTCCACTCTAGAATTGTGTATTCTAAGTCCTCTGTCTTCACGGCCAAGGTGAATCGTTTACGTGTGTTGTTTCTTCTTTCTGTTAGCGGCCTTAGCGCAGCTTACTTCTATCTGTCCACCTCTACCAACCAACAACTATCAACTTCTTCTCTCTCTCTACCTTTACAACATTTACTTCTTTCTTTTTTCTGTATAACCTATACATGTGGCATGGGTGTTGTGTCTTCGTATCACTTGGAGAAGGTCGTCGGACGACCGCAACGTCACAAGCACACAAACTCACCACCCCAGCTAGGTAGGTAGTAGTTTCAAGTCGTTCCCTTGGCGTTTCGTGCGCGCCTTTTTTATTCTTATGTTTATTTCGTAAACGCGTAAACGTATAACCGTAACCTGGCGAGACTGTGGCATGACGGAAGAGGAGACAGACGCTTGGATTTTTCGGTTGGGCTTTTTTGGACTCGTGCATTATGTATCCTCCGTGGTTTTGTAGGCCACGTTTGTCGAGCCGGGTTTTCGAATTTTAGTGCCCCGAACTGTCGAAAAAATCGAGAAGAGGGCGAAAGTCGAGCGAAACTGTGAAAGGGACTGACTGCTTGGCTCTATTCTATTCAATGTTTTTGGTCTTCCGTTGTGCCATTTGGTGGTTACTGAATGCTGGCGAAAGCTCCAATGTGTGCTTAGTTTTGGATTGCCGATTAGGGAATTTTAAAAGTGGAGAATTTTTTGGGGTACAGCAGATTAAACGTTAATTTAGGGCAAATTTAATGTTTAGTTACCAATTTTGTACTAAAAAATTAAAAGATTTTACGAACTTGTTTTTTTAAATTACTTATGATTTTTTTGGTGGTAAAATTAAAACATGTGCTTTTCATTTAATCAAATTGTACAATATTTGACTCACAGATGGCGCCACTTATTATCAAATCAAATACTAGGCACACCACTAAACAAATTTCTGTTTTTTTTTACATTTTAATAAACAAAAATTATAAAATTCAAGACAAATAATCATAAATTACAATTAAGTTTGATAAATTGTAAAAAAATATAAATCTTTTTTATTACTAATCAACAACAAGTAAAAAAAAATATTTTTGTAGTTTATATTAACTTCTCAACATTTAACATTCAAATAATTAAGTTTTTCATAAATAAAATTTGTATTTGAATATTTTCATACTGTAAAACGTTTAAATTTGTACTTATTTCCAAATTCAAACGAGAACATTATCATAATTTACATTAATATTAATATTAATTGCTTAAATTTATGTAATCCCATCTCTAAGTCTACACGTTTAACACTTCTATCAATTATTATTTTATGTAAATCCTTTAACAATTAGATGTAGAAGTAAAATGTTAGATGCAATAGAACCAAAGCGATGGGAACGACTTTTTAGTGTTATATTTTTTGAGTAACAAGCGGCGATTTCAATATCTATAAATATTAAAATTCACACAAAATAAAGTGTTAACCTCTTCGAACATTAAAATGCTAAAACGTTTTTTATGAGAACCCGCATTTACACGCTATAAAACAAATATTACTTTGCATCGGCCCTGAGATTGCTACCACTCGAGTGATACGTTGATATATTGATAAATGTTGATTGCACTTTTAAATAATTAAGGAAAATGTGTAATAAAAATCAAAATACTGCAGAGTTATAATTTTATAACCGATAAACAGCAAAAAAATATATTTTTGTTGTACTTTTAATACTTGCGCTATCTATGATAGAAATCGTTGATTAAATGATATCTATATAAGCCCACAAAATATACAATTGTAAAATAAACTACCATAACCTATAAAATATATAATAACTACTAATAATTCGTAAATAAAACAAAAAAACAAAAAACAAAAATTTACCACTAGCGCCATCTATATACAAATGCTTTAAGCATATTACAAATACTTAAACCACGTAAATAATTTTTTTTTAAATTCGACATTACCATCGGTCATCAAATAACTCCTAGAATATTTTTAACCTCAAAATTCATTAGTTGTTGTACTCTTAGAACTAGCGCCATCTATGATAAAAATAGTTAAGTAAATAATATCCATAACCCTACAAAATATAAAAATTATATAATACTTAACTACCAATAAATAACTCATATATAAAACAAAAATTAATAAAAGTAATAAATTTACCACTACCGCCATCTATGTACAAACTCTGTACGCATATTACAAACACCTAAACCAAGTAAACAATTTTTCCTTTTTTCAAAAATACGATACTTCGAATAATAATTCCTAGAAGAATATTAATTCATCTAACAGAAATGAAATATAACACGTTTTGTTCGACAACTAAAACTTCTAGAATCTAGATGGTGTTATTGATAGTCCCAACATCTCAAATTCAAGTCCAATCCCAATCATGGGTTTTCACATTTCGTAATCTCCTAATAGAGAACAATATCATAAAATCCTCCATTATCCACGCGCTAGTGCACTAGACTTTGATCCTTCTCTCCCATCCGGCGCATCGCACAGCAAGTTTGGACTTTCTGCAAGGCTCGAAATGTTCAATAACGCAATGAAAAATGATATTGCCCGAACATTGTGCATCGTCTGCGCCGGAATGGAATTGCATCGGTCGGTAACACACCTGTAGGAGTATTTATGCGCTTGTATATTGCCTACTTACCACAGTTTTGTGGTCAAACGATAATCGCAGCGAAATATTCATGGCGAAACAAGTTGGCGAGCAAAACGGCCTCCCAACACACACTCACACTAAAATGACATATAAGTAAAGTAAGTAAGCTGCACAAATTCGAATCGAGACCATTTTGCCGCCATTGCGTGCCGGTGGAAAACATAAAGTAAGCTTTTTAATGAAGTCGCGACCGTCGTTGTAATTATGCGATTATCGAGTTTATTTTAAGTTGCCATTTGACGTGCGAAATTAAATCGTTTTTACCGTTAAAACGTCCGCAAAACGGAAATGAACGAAATGAATCAGTATCAGTAAAGTTGCGTGTTGTTAATGAAAAATTTTAAGTAAATAGTTCAGTAAAGTAAAGAAATAATTAAGACATTACCTGATTTTTAGTGATTAATACAGTAAAACATAAATTATTTATAGTTGGGTGTAAGTTTGGTTGCCTACCTAACATTTTTGTAGGTTAAAAATTAAAACTTTTGTGTTTTATATGTAGATGTCACTATTAATGAATAAAACCTTAAATTTTAAATATGAAAAATGTTTTATGATCTCCCAGCAAGCATTTTGACCGAAACAAATTGTTAGTATTGTAAGTTAATCGATTTGTGACATTTTGAATTAGTAAACAACTGAAACGACGATAAATGATCGCATCGCGGCGCACAGACTTGACGATTATTGATTTAAACGTTTATTACGCTGGTTGTTGTATTAATTATTGAAAATCATTGGCCGGATTTGGTGTGCGTGCACAGGGCTCAAATCGGGACACACGGGACACATCACTGGAGCGAGAAGAGTTAAAGCAACGCAACAAACAACAATCAATCAATATGTGAGTTCAATCGGGCCCGTCAAGTCGGTTAATTTAGAGGCAATTAGGTATACATGTGGCACAGCGCCTGTCTGTCCACTTAGGACAAGATCTAGTCCCGAAACTTTAACAAATATTTTTGGTGGTACTAACATGGCCGACATCTTGAACATGTCAAGTGCACAGCGCATTAACGACAGCACAAAAGTAAAAGATGTTGGAGAGTTGGAGTAAGTGTAAAACTAAAATAATTTTCCAATGCGATTGTCGATGTGATGTTGTGTTGTGCAACAAGGGTTCATATTGAATTAAATAAAGATTGATGCGTTCGCGCGTCCCGCCCATTAAGTTCACTTTTATGTCGGCTGCCATTGCCATTAAAACACCCTACAAAGTGTTTAGTCTGTTTAACAATTACGCCCAAACCCAAACCCAAGTAAACCAAGTAAGTGTGTAAATCCAAACGACTTTTAATTCTATAAGTTCTTCGACGCCTTGTGTGTTAATATTTCGAGGCGGTATGACTCGAAATTAATTAGTGCTGTGTTGGTGTAACTGTAATTTTTTGTTTAACCCACCTACAACCTACAACTCTGGTGCAATTAAATTAGAATTAAGATTTTTTAATGTTTAACACATTAAAGTCTGGTGTTACTAAGCTTTAGTAAGCTTTAACTAATTTTGTTGTTCTTTTGGTGTGAGTGAAATTTGTAATTAGTAATTAGCCATCAACTGGTGTAACAAACAACAACGTGGGTTACACTACCAATTTGTGCAAAATTTGCAACGAATCTGCATCATCTGCTTGGGATATTGTGTTTCGTTGGGTCGTTTGGTTAGTTGGTAGTTCCATTACGTTTTGGTGGAAATTAGCCATTTCATAATATGCATGAGGTGTGCTTGCCGAAGCATTGTACTATTAGCGAATTATTAATGTGTAGTTGCGTGAATTTTCACATTATTGGCGAAACATGCAAGTGGTTCATGAAAATGATTATTAATGTATTACAGCGGCGAATTGGTGGAGATTGGGCGAGAATGTGCAGTTAATCATGGTAATTATTTAATGATAGAAGATTGAATACAGAATACACAGATTTTAAAAACTAGGAATACTCAACGAACCATTAAAATTTCGTTTAGTGTTAAAACAAAGTTTAATAAAAAGTGCACCAATATATTTTTATATTTTAAGATAAATTGATGCGTTTTAGCAAAAATTGGTACTAAGATTAATTGTTAATTGGTTAATTCTAAACAACTTTTGTTTAATGAATATTTTGATATTTTGATGAGAAATTGTAGTTTTCTGTCATTTTGTGTTAAAATTCATTCAAAATTTCACTCTTTATCATTTAATGTAACAAATATTTTGGCATTTTAAAACAAACTGATGCGTTCTAGCAAAAAATGTTACTAAAATAAAATGTTAATTACTTAATTCCAAACAAGTTTTGTTAAGATCATTTTTTGAAATTTTAATATCAAACTGTAGTTTTCTGTGATTTTGTGTCAGAAATCATACAAAATTTTATTCTTCATTATAGATTGCACTCAATGTTTTGGCATTTTAAGGCAAACTGATGCGTTCTAGCAAAAAATGTTACTAAGATTAATTGTTAATTGGTTAATTCCAAACAACTTTTGTTATAAGACTTTTTTGATATTTTGATTACAAATCATAGTTTTTTGTGATTTTGTATCAAAAATCATATAATATTTTATTCTTCATCATTGATGGCAACTTACATTTTTGCATTTTTAGAGAAACTGGTACGCTTTAGCTAAAAGTGTTACTAAGATAAGTTGTTAATTGCTTAATTCTAAACAACTTTTGTTTAAAGAATATTTTGATATTTTGATGAGAAATTTTAGTTTTCTGTCATTTTGTGTTAAAATTCATACAAAATTTCAGTATTTTTGCATTTTAGGACAAACTGACGCGTTCTAGCAAAAAATGTTACTAAGATAAAATGTTAATTACTTAATTCCAAACAACTTTTGTTAAGATCATTTTCTCATATCATAATTAAAAATGCTAGTTTGTAGTAATTTAGTGCCAAACTTTGTACTCATTTTCACTCTTCATCATTTCTTGTAACTAACAATTTCTCAGTTAAAAACAAACTGATGCATTCTACATAAAAAAAAAAATCCTACCAACTTCTGTATTTAACAACACCACTTAAATGAATCATACATTTCACAATTAATTGTTCACATTCCTTACAATTTACAATCACCTATAGTTAGTACTCACTCTTAAGTAACAATACATGTACGTTCATGTAAAAGTACATATGTACAAACAAACACATTTCATTAATATATGCAAATATACACACAACTTAAATAATTAAATCTGACACAACAACTAAATTAATTCCTGCTACTTAATGTCCAGCAAATGAAAACTATTCAACTACTCGTCACACAGTTGTGTCAGTCATATAAGACTGTAAGATTGTAAACGCAAAGATGCAAATCAAGTAATTGACACACTAAGCAAATTATCCTTATTGAACATTATTGAGTTACGGACATTGCACGCGTGTCAGTGGGAGGAATCCATACATAAATTATGCGCTATAATTGAAGGACTATAGACAATTATCTAGTCACAATGTATAACATTAAAAGACATCAACATGAAGCAACACAACACAATAAATGAGAACAGCTTTGTTAGTGTTACACGCTGATTTACAATTTAAGATGAACAAAAATAGCCATTAATTTATGACTTAATTTTATTTTCCTGAACGTTTTTATTACTTCGACTATTTTGGTTCCAATAGTATGTGTTTACACGTTCAATATTCACGACCGTAAAAAACAAACTGTTATTATAAATCGCGAGCAATCGGAGCACAGCTAGCACATACACTAATTACAAATGATTTATCGTTCTTGTTGTAATAGTCAATGTTTTCAAGATAATTTCTAGACTTATACCCCTCCAACAAAGCCAAGACAAAGTCTTATTTAACTTTTGCTGTTGTTTCTATTTTTAGGTTTTAAATATCCATTATCCAACCAAGTGTTATTAACCTTTTATGATTTGAAATTTTTAAAAAATTTCTAAACCAAAAAATTAAAAAAATAAACAATGAAACATAAAATTTACTTCAGTTGAACTTGACCGTTTAGATGTTAACATTTCTCCAATTCATTAAATTTAGTTTCAGTTCGAAATGCTTAACGCCGCCTGCAAAGAATTGCTTGTTGCTGCAAGAGCAAGAACCAGAATAGTAAAACTTTTACGGTTTTTGGCCCGAAAACATATTAAAAGGCAGAAACACATTCGAAATTAAGCGCGCTGTAAGTAGCCACTCTGGTTTGCAATAAAACGTGAGTGGAAATTATAGAAATTATTAAATCATAAATTTTTTACGTACACTGCAAACTACACGGAAACATTTCCATCCGATCCGAACCAATCCTGTTGTTCAAGTCATTAAAGTAACGCGTGTGCGTGACAAGAACTTAACAACGCTCAAATTAATTAGTTAAGTAAAAAATATTAAATAAACGTACGAGCTTTACAAACACAAAAGTGAACTTAAATGAACAAAAAATTAAACCTCAACCTGAAAAATTAAGGTTTCTTTTGGAAATATCCACAACTTAAATCATTTTTTAAGTTAACTTTAGTTATGTACTAATAATATCCCACACTTAACACCTGACGAAAATTTATGTTTATTCGCTTAAATCGCAAAAAGTGAGCAAAAAACACATGACATATTTATTACGACCACATAAAAGAATAATGATTGATGCGTTTTGCGCAGCACACCTACTTCTTGTGTGAACCAAACAAAGGATGTGTTAAATAACTTGAGTGGGCATTCCCATTCTGCCTCTTTATGGCTTAACTCTGACAGCACCCTCAATAATATTCGGCAATTTTAACTTTAAGGTCGGGTCACAGTTAAAGTTAAGCCAAAATTGTTTTCTTTCAATAAATTGACTTAAACAAAACAACAAAACAAGAAAAAAATTAGGTAATTTCAACAAATTGTTTTTTGCTAATTTTTGTTATTTTTGTACAAAAAATATGCACAGTATTCAGAATTCAGTAGAAACAAGGCTAGTCTCTAATTTAGCAAAGTAAAACCTTGAAATTTAAAAACGGTGTGAAAGAAATAAAGCAATATTTATGTAAAAACAAAAAACGCATAATTTGCGTTGGTAAAACGTGACGATGGATGAGTGAACACATAGAGTAACATAACCTAACAAAACAAAACGATGGTGGTAATTGTAGATTTTTCAAAATCTTTGGTTCGCGTTTGCGTAAGAAAGCAAAGCAACAAAAAACAAAACCAATGTTTTATGGCTTGGTTTGGTGCCAGAGTGGGTAATCACTGTCATTAGGTAACTTGATTTTTTTTCTTGGTGGTTTTCAACGTGTTATTACAATGCCTAGTTAAATTTTTTGAGTGTACAAAGTAAAACATGTTAAATAATTTAAAAAATTCTGACGCCCTCTGTTACGTAAAAGATTAAACTAAAAATTAAAGTTGTAGTTAAAAATTTTGTTAATAGATGGCATAATTTATAAACAAAATCCGTTATGATTGAAGTATACAAAAAACAAATGAAATTTAATTCAATTATTTTGAAATTATAATCTTGGTTACATTTAATGAGATTGTAATAGACTAATAAGTGACGTAAAAATATGAATTAACTTAAATAAGTACCGGTAATGTTAAGTAAAGTAACATAACGGTAGTTGGATATATTTAGCTATGTTATTAAATATAAATATAGAACTAAAACATATTCTTGTTAGCTGTTCCTTGTTAGTGTAGTTGATATGAAAACAAAAACGTCAATTGAAAATAATATTTCCGGATTTTCCACGCGGATAATCCGTTAAATACATGATAAGTAGATTTATTTATTCAAGGCTAAATTGAAGTCATACCATGTGCGCTCCAATTTATTCGCCATTACACCGTGGAAAGATCAAATTACAACGTGGGGAAAAATTTTATAACTTAATACGATAAGTGTATTATACCTCAACGATGTTCGGGGCGTTCGGCGTAATTTATACAATATTTAATTATGAATAATTACGTCGTTAAACAACATAATTATTTTCGTATTTTCCGAGTTAAGTAAACGTTATTATCATATTTTATTAACTAATGACTTATTTGACGTTAGAATTTTTTTTTAGGAAGAGAAAATAATAATAAGAGTGCAACACTCAGTATATCCTTAAAGTTAAAGTTAAGATACAATCAATTTAATTACCCGCATTATACAACCAGTATGGCATAAACCAACAGCAGTCGTAGCAAAAATTTCTATTGAAAGTGGCGAAAATGAACACAATTGTAAATTGATACAATTAAGTTGTTTCGTTTTGGGGTTGGGGTCCGTCAACATATGGGTGATACGGTAAATTACAATTAAGTGTTAACACACTTCACAGTTTTTTTGGGAAAATAAAATGAATAAGGATTTGTTAAAGGTTATTTCAGGGCGGCATAGGGAAAATAGATAGAAAAAAATTGGTCAATGAATAAATAAAGAGAATATGTTAGCAGAAGAAATGAAAAGAATAGATGTAAAAAGAAATAAATGAATTGGTGAAGAGGGGAAAATAAATGAAAAGAAAAAATGGAAAAAAGAAAATAATAAGAAAAGATGAGAGGGAAATGACTGAAAAAAGTGTTTAAAGAAGGGGAAGGAAAATGAAGAAATATAGAAGAAGAGACGAAAGGTGATGAAAAGAGAAGTGAAGAAAGAAAACTAAAAAAAACATGCAAGAGGAAGAAAGAAGAAACAAAAGAAAGAAGAGGAAAAGAGAAAGAGAAAAATGGAGAAGATATGAAAAGAGAAGTGAAGAAATAAAAACGAAAAAGAAAGAAACAAGAGGAAGAAAGAAGAAGAAAGGAAACAAGAGAAAAAATCGAGAAGAGATGAGAAGAAAGAGAAGAGAGAAGAGGAGGGAAAATAAAAGAAGAGAAGAGAGGAGAATAGAGGATACGAGATGGATAAGAGGATCAGTGAGGAGAAGAGATGGGAATAGTGGAGAAGAGATGAAGAAGTGGGGAAAAGAGAGAAGACAAGGGAAAAAGAGAGAAGAAGAGGGGAAAAGAGATGAGAGGAGAATAGAGGAGAAAAGAGGAGAATGGGGAGAAGGGGGGAAGAGGGGAGAAGGGATGAGAATAGATGAGAAGAGAGGAGAAGAGAGGAGAAGAGAGAAGAAGAGATGAGAAGAGATGAGAAGAGATGAAAAGAGAGGAGAAGAGGGGAGAAGAGAGGAGAAGGGAGGAGAAGAGAGGAGAAGAGAGGAGAAGAGAGGAGAAGAGAGGAGAAGAGAGGAGAAGAGAGGAGAAGAGAGGA
>JARJDS010018940.1:0-11202 GCA_030264155.1 Atheta pasadenae | reverse complement strand
TGACATAAATCGCATACAAAATGGCGGAGTTATCGCTATAAAACAGCAATAAAATGATCTATAACTTCAAAAATATTAAACATTTTAATTATTAACAACAAAAACCTTTTTTTGTTGTCGAAAAAAAATAATAGTATACGTTTATTACGCCGTATTTTAAGCCACGTCTTCGTCTTGCGTCCTGCGGCAAGAAGATAATCCTCTTTGCGTAAATCTTATTTGAAATATCGAATCGCTTATCAAACCTCTTCCGAGTTTGCGGTCCTTTGCTATCTCCCGCATCTTCCGATCCCATTTTCATGCCTGTACTCGGGCCTCCCAGGGAAATATCATCAACATCGAACGCGATAAATCACACCCCGCGCCGTACTCTCAGATGGCGACACGCGCACAAATTGAATATTTATAAATTTGATAATGGCACTTTGGGCATATAAAGTATGTGCGCGTGCGTGCGTCAAAACTTTCGGTGTGTGTTCCAATTCCAATTTCTATTCCTATTCCTAACACATTTTGAGCGGAGCTGGAGGAGTGAAAGTACCTGCGAAATGTGACTCTGCTCTGCTTTCACCCCTTGGTTTTCAACTTTTACCACTCGCATAAAGGACGTGAAGCAATCCGGGCGAAAGGTGCGAACTTTCCCGGCGGATATATGCGTGCACGCGTTTATCGAAAGCCTCAAAGCGAGTTGAACCGAATTTCGGGCGCGAGGGGTTGTGTGAAACTTTGATGCGTGGTTGAGGCGAAATTGCGTTTATGGAAAATTTACAAATTCTATACGTGCTTTATTCGTTCTATCGAGTTATGCGCCTAGTTGTAAAGAATAATAAAGCTTATTATGTCATTTGGGTTGCCTACATTAGATTAGAGTAACTTATGGTGAGCAAACCGCTTAACCTCAATCATACCACTAGAGTCAATCAGCAGTGACAAATTGTGATCTCAAAATCGCACAAAACAAAGTATTAATAACGCATTAACGCGACTTTTGTCGTTTCTGGGGGAAGTAACAAATGCTAGCGATTTATGAGCGTTGAAATTGATTTATTGGGGAATAACCATTTTAACCTTCAAAGCTTATGAGTTTGTACGCGGGATTGACATCGATATTACTCACTGGTTTTATTCTCGTTTTTTGCGTTTCGGGGGCAAATTTTCGGGGTGTGTAAATGCGGGCATTAACGTGTATATCGTAAATCAGCGCCAGGTCGATCAATGACGAGCTGGGATGCTGCGTGCAGAGCAGAAAAATACGATTTTTGGCGAAGCACGCAAAGATAACATTGCGAAACTCTTGGAGTTTTAGGTCGAGCGTGCGATGCCAAGTTAGTAGTGTTGCTGGCTGCCTTTATTTTTCTCTTTGAGGGTAGAGCCGTTTTCGGTTGGTTTACTTCCTGCTTTGCTTTTGTTATTGATTGATCATTTATTCCCGCATCTTGCGTGATTGGCGTGATTGATCATCGCGGTCGGCGCCGTTCTGAGGTATAATTCAAGTTAATGGCAGGAATTAGAATTAATATGACGAATGACTGGCGTTTGTGCTTTGAAGGGTGGATGAGGGTGCGTAGACACAAGAAGAAGGATGTGAAAGGTTCATATTGTATATAACTATATATAGTTAAATTGGGTGCTTTTTGTTTTGTTGTATGCAACCATATATACACTAAAGTTAGTTTTTTAAATTAAATATTAAAAATCATCAATAAATAAATATTTTTACATGATTTTAAGGTTATATATTGATAAAATAGGTAATTATCTATTATTAGTATTATCTTTGTGGTAATTACTTTTCAAATAACGGTGATATCATCAAAAAATGAAATTAAATCCATATTTTTTTAAAAACAAAACTTAACAAAGAAATAATTAGTTATATAAATAATTGTTTCAGTTATGCAAGGTTTTTTCCTTTAAAAAAACATTCTACTTTATTTTGATGGTATAATCTTCAATAATACGCCATTATGGCATCGTTTATAAAACTTTTAGTTCAACATCCACTCAGCTACGTTTCCATTTCGCTGCATAAACTTTAATACAAAGTATAAAGTCCATCATAAAGCGCTGCTATAATACGTACTTCTTCTTTTTTTGCGCAACCTGTTACGATATATTTTTTATTCGCAACAACCTTTCAACGCTGCGCCATTGTGGCGCACAAAATGCACATTGAAAATATCAAGAAGTATCACGAGATACTTTTGAAAGCTTTGAGTAGCACGGAAAATATATGTCAAGCCCCAATACTGGGTTTTCACGCATTAATAAATCAAAAGCTTTTATCGCTTTCCGCTTCAATGGTTACGCATTAGACATTTTGAGGTTAAATGTTAGCAACCACCAAACCACAAAACCACAAAAATTATTTAGAATTTCAACTTAATAAATTCTATGTTTTCTCACTTTTTTGTAATAAAATGCAAGAACACAAATTGTCCATTTGTAAAACGCAGCAGTCCTTGAGTCCTGGAGGGCATTAAAAGTTTTAGCTTTCAAATGAAAACAAGAAAGGTAAAAGTGACACGGTGTCACATTGCCGGAAAGGTCTTTGACGCAAGCACCCTTTAGGCTTTTCTAATGCGAAATACGGAGTGAGTAAACGCGTAACGAAGTAAAGGAGTAAAGGAATGGAGGGACTGAAAGGGAATAGATGGTAAAAGTAAAGCGAGGGTTTAATTCTAAATAACTCTCGTCTTCTTGCAATGAACAAAAGCACAAAACGTAGCACTCAGCTGTAAAACAAAAAACTTATTATAATAAAACGCGTTTTAATATAAAATGTGAGAGTATAACAAAATTAGCTTTTGTCGTAGCGCAAACAAAAGTTGCAAATTCATTAAACTTCCATTTGAGTTTAAGGTCAAACATCTCAGAATGCTTTGACTGTTTGTGTTTTGTTTTTGTTTGTATTTGCTTAGATTTCAATTATTTTGTAAATATTTCACTAATAAGCAATTTATTTTGTTTAATTTCGTATTAAATTCAATTAAATTAGAAAACATCTAATTTGTTTTTTATTGTTTGAAGGTTAACATCATTAAAAATAAAAAACAATGTTTTTTTATTATACTCACAATGTTGTGTGTATTGAGTTGCGTCGTCATTTGTTTTGTTATTTGATATTACCTTTATCTACTAATAGATGGCGTGATTTGTAATTTACGTAAATATTTTTGTGTTTATTAGTAATTTAAATGTTTTGTTGATGTTAAATCAATTTTAAAGCATTCGAAACTTTAAAAACTTAATTTTATTACTTTTCTTTTATTTTCTCGTGTATTTTTTGTATTTTCTTTTTTAAAAACTTTTAAAACTAAATTGTAGTAAACTGTAATTTTTGTATTTATTCAAAACAAAAAAAGTTAATAATTGATAGAAAATGAGAGATAAACGAAGATAAACGAAGTATAAGGTATGAGGATTATGAATAGTAATGGATTGGAGGGCTGTGGAGCAATGAGGGAATAAAACAAATGATTAATACATTATTGATTGCTGCCAGCCGACGCACTCCACACTCCTGTTGGCTGTTCCAGTATTCCGCACCCCCTGATATCTCATCTCTCATCGCTTATACCTCATGTAATTTTCATTTGTATCACGAGTGTACCAGTTGCGAGCGAAATGTGGGAGTACGATTCTCACTGTACTGAACTTTGCTTCCAAACTAAGCAACGCATACTCATCCATATGTTTCTGCCAATGTGTGCGAACGTTACAAGTTGCACACATAAAGAAATATGTGGGTTGTAAGCTTTTGGTGGTGGCATTGCAGGCAACAGATTGCTGTGTGCGATGGTTACTGGACATCGTTTTTTTCTGCTAGGGATCTTTACGTAGCCGTCGGCACTAGCGGGGTGCGTCGCGGGGCAACGGCTATGCTCCATAATGTATAGGTTGACGGGTAATCAATCACGATTTACACACACACACACACACGCACACAGCATATGTTTTCATGGTTTTGTGTGTGTTTGTACGCATTGATGCCGGTGGGTAGATTGGCATCGATAAAGTAAACTTCCCTTTGGCTTATTTCGCATTATTCTCTCGTACGCTCCGCTTGGCTTGAATCGATGGCCAGATGGATAATTTGTTTCCAATCATAACGCGTTATTGTTCGGGTTCCCAACCGCCAACAAATGCGTTACACACTCTACTTACGTAATACATAATAAAGTCGATGAGATTGCGAAAAGTCTCTCCCTCGATGGCAGGAAATGGGGGAAAATGGTAAAGTTTCCATTTCCGGTTTGTTTTGTATCATAACTAAAAGTTTAGGTTATTCGATCCGATATAAAGTAGTTAACCTTAAAAAATTTAGTATTTTCGTGATTTTACCCTAAAGTATTGATTTTAACAATAAATGTTTATAACAAAAGTTGTAGGTAATGACCTAATGAACATTTTATGTTAATTAGTTTTGTTCTAAAGTGGTGTGTTAAGGCTAAAAACCTTAAAAATGAAATATAACCTCAAAAAATTAATGTTTTTTTTTTGTTTTGTACAAATAAATTAACTTCTACTCTTTTACTAAATTATAGTGATGATATCAATTACAAAAACTATTATACCACCTACTGGTTATAAATTTGCCCAAAGTGTTACAAAATATTACCGAAAATTAGTAAATGATTTAATGTGCGGTTTCGTAAACCTTTCGTAAAAACGTCCGTAATTATCGGTTATCTCGCCACAGTTTTCATTCGCCGTCTGCAGACTAATGAGTCTTGCGCCCCTCTCGCTCTCGCCACTCTCTTCGTGGGGGGTGAAGATAAATAATTGAAACAAAAACTGTTCGAGCGTTCATACGGCGTTGGGGAAAGACGAACGAGTTCATATCTTGCGTTGCGAATCTGCGGGCCATGCTTCGGGGGAGAAAAGCCGCGCAAAGCGGAACTGTACAGAAAACTGGAAATGGGTCTACACAACCGACAACCCCGACAGTTTTCATACCCAACTGAAGCTCCACTCTGTAGCTATAGCATCAGAAAGGTTGAAACGTGGCTGAAACTGACACACACACAAATGACAGGCAAGCAGGCAACACACTACACACCCAAAGCAACTAAATGAGAAAAAAATTGAACGAGATAAAAGCAATTAATTATTTTTCGTGTTATTTCGATGGAATGATGGAATATTACGTCTTGAGCTCTTCCTTTTCTTCCACATCATATTGCAGCTTTCTGCAATGAGAAAAAAGTAAATCAATACAAAGCAATAAAGGTGCACTTTACGGCGATGGCATTTTATTACTGGAATTATGAAGAAGTCTGCTTTTCACTCTTCAATGTGCAGTTAAACAATAAAGATCGCAGTTTCGTTCCAAACATGTGAAATAAACCGAATAATTTTAGCTTAAGAATTTCATATCGTCGTCGCTTCTCAATTCCGCTCGTTTCCAATTACAATTTATTGGCATTTCTTTCATCAACTCTCTCAATGTTAGTTGTTGTTGGTGATGGTGATGTCAGTCAACAAGTCGTACATTATTTGATTTTTTCGTACGCATTGAATTAATCCAGTAATTGAACTGAACCGATTCGGGTTTTTAAGTTCGACGTTCGGCACGTGAAGACGACGACGAAAAAGCGTGGAACACAAAACTGCAAAGCAAATATTTACCCTGCCGCAGCTATTTGTGCGAACGTGTTATTCGCGATTCTATTTGGCTTTGGCGCGTTTCTTCGCTCCGGTTAGCAAATATGCGCATCACATTTGTGTCGCCGCCGCGCCGCCCAATGAGTTCGAAAGGATTTTAAATTGAAGATTTGGTGGATTTCGCTTTCTCGTCTTTATTATGTATTCACCGGCGCCTTCACCATAATACGTTCAAGTATTGAACTTAAATCTAACCTAAAACTTAACAAAAAATAATAATTTATAGTATGCAACCAAACATACACCATTTTTTGCTTAAATGTTAATAAATGTTACTTTGTGTTAAGGGCGGGGGGAAGTTAAAATGAATGAAAAGAAAGATATTTATACAACGCGCGTGAATATTACCTAACCTAGCGGGGCTACCACGGCGATAAAACCGTAACACGGATATGATATTTTAACCGAGATTCTCATATTTTCCTAGAAGCTTTCTGAACCATGACGGGCGGGGTGGCGGAACTTTCATGAACCCTGGCGTAACATTATTTCCATAACCGTACTGGATATTACGCTCGCATAACATTTTACACGTTGTCCTCTCTTCGTTTGTTGGGTTTTGCTCTGGGAATATATAAAAAAAGCATAGTATGTATTTCATGCATATCTGAGTTTCATATTTCATATGTTCCTATGAGGGTGAGTACATCCTAACCACAGCGAGCTAGCTTTCAAATTACTACTGTGGTTTCAACATTGTATTAATACAACCCTAACGCCATCTATAAACAATACAACATTTTCGTATTTGTTTGTTTAAAAAACATCCCTTATATTTGTTAAGGGTTGTTTTTGTAATTGCATTTAATTATAAGCTAATATTAGCTAATATCGAATTCATTTGAATGTTGCAAGTCAAACATAAAATGTTACCAAACTAAGGGTTGGTTTGTTACTTACTTACGTTGCAGACGTCTTCATTGCTTCCTTCCGCCACGGGGTTGTGCGCTTTAGTCTCCGACTTCAATAACCAAGCGTATACTTAGCGTAACTTTCTATTAGGGTGCTTTCTATTTTTCTTCCCTCTCTACTTACTTAGTAACGCAGTTTTTAAATCTGAAAATAAATTGCTTTGGTTCTTAGGATGCACCAGCGAAATTAATTTTTTGCCTTGTTTTACGTCTTCATCCCTAAGCCTGTCTGGGTTTTTACCGTTTTTACCGTTTCACCGTATTCTCACTATGTGTTCTTGCAGTCGATGTATGCGATCGTAATTTTCGAGGATATTAAATCTCCGTCTAATAATAATGTCGTCGGTGCGTTTTTACATTACGTAGATTTAAAACCCTAAGAGTTTGAGAGCTGTTGAGCCTGATTCAATAAAGACAAACTGTCGTTGCACGTTCTGCGCTTGCTAGTAGGGGCGCCGTAAACGAAACCATGGAAAACTGGAGCTAGGGGGAGAAAATATAAAAGTTTTTCATTTTACTCGCATCCCCCTTTACCCTCTATAGCTCAGTAGTAGGTATATCATCAGATTATGAGTATTTTTCTTCAATCAACACACAAAACGCATGGAACGTTCAGAACTGACGATGACGCAACGAGAATTTGAGGTTATGATGATGTTTGCGAAGGTTGCAAACTTTTTACTTAAGAACTTTTGAGGTTGTTTTGACATGGTTTAATAAACACACCGAATATAACCGAATATATGTTGTGTTCAGTATGAAAAATGATTCTTTGTTGTGGAAAACTCACCATTTTCTAATAAATTAAGACGCCATTTTAGTTTTAGTAATTTTTGTGTACGAAATAAGTTGAATAGGTGCCTAAAACCTAACAAAATATTTATTTGACTTTTGACAATAGGTTGCAAGAAAGTATTCAGTAAAAATCAATATCCGGGTTTGCTCTGGTTCCCTGGACTTTTAGTAATAACAGCACTGAAGCGTGCACATACACACACATAAACATATACAACGTAACAACATAGGAAATGAGAAAAAAACGCAACTCTGTGAGTCTAGAGCATATAACGCGAACATGAATGAATGGCGTGGAAAAAATGAGCAAAACCAGATGAATTGTATGTTCCGAACCAACGCCATGTTGCTTCTGCTGCTACTGATGCTCGATTTTTTTTGTTTTCCATGTTGATATGATACGCTTCTAACGGCTGAAATAATTTATCCTTTTCCATAATTTTTTTTTACTCCAAGTTCTGAGCTTAAAACATAAAAAAACTACTACTTTGCATTGTTTTTATGTTATTTTCTGTGTCGCTTACATTGAAATTAATTAAATATTGAAGATAAATTAAAAGAAAAAGTCCGGTTGTATGAAATAGTGTCGTTTCCATTTTCATAACTCATTTCCTCGACTGGTGCGCATTGTTGCTTTAGTTCAGTTTAGTCTTTGCTCGTCCGTGCTCTTCCACTAAGGGTGAGTCCGCGATTCGTGCACACGTCGTGCATGTCAAAAGATAAAAGTTTCTGATGCCGCGTGTTTAAAATAAAGCAATAATAATAAATAATAATAATAAAATAATAACAAAATAATAATAAAATAATAACAAAATAATAATAAAATAATAATATTATTTATTATTATTATTTATTATTATTATTTCTTATTATTATTTATTATTTTATTTATAATTTTATTTATTATTATGGGTTTATTTGATTTTATTGGTTTAAGAATTGAATACATTTTGATGTGCCAGGGCGCCGGGATTCGAACCTGGGTCGCCTGGTTGGGAAGCGGGCTCTTTACCTCCTGAACCACGCTGCCCCACTGATGACGAAAAAACTTTAACCAGTTATTTATTTTATATCATTTTAATCAGAAATTAATTTCCAATTTAATAGTACCATTTTCAAATACGTAGACATTGTTTTAAAAAAAATTATATATCTTTCTTTGCATTGAACCCTAATTTGCATACCAATAGATTTCTGTTCAGCGTAGTCGAGCTCCGTTCGGTCCCGGACTCGCCAACTAAACACGTAAACTAAACACCTTGCTCTTTTCTTCTAATGATTGCTTATGCGGCATCCAAAACTTGGATCTTTTGTGCACGAATTGCGGATCGACCCTAAACGGAGAGTTTTCATTTGGACGACTACAACTCGGCACGACAGCAAGATTTCCGCGCATTGCTGCTGTGTCGTGGTTGGTGTCGTCTTCTCAACTCATCCTTCAGTGCGGTACTTTTCCGAAAGCACTGCAGCACGTGCGCACGAAATAAACCAACGACGCACGCTGATGTCTACGAAAAGTAAAGGAGTAGTTTGAAAATGGAAATAAAAACGGAACTGTCAGCGGACGACGGGACGACGGCTCTTAACAAAACACTTGCAAGCGTTTGCAAGCGTTTCCCAAGCATTTCCAAAAGTTTTCAAGCAAAAGCAACTTACGAGGCGGTGTTTCTTTATTTCTTTTTCCAAGTAGCAACTTTTCATTCAGTTAAGTACGTCGAGTATTTTTTTCAACAAAAGAATTTATTTTCTAAAACAAAAACATACAAATTAGTTAAAATTAAAATTTAATCATGGGGAGACTATCATGTTTTTTTTTAATTTGTTGATTATTTTACCAGAATAGTCACATCCACCCCTGAAGTATATTTAGTTACCTTTACTCACGAGACCACCAGTTTGATACATTCAGCTATGATTATAATGATTCCCCAAACTTTTGAATATAATCGAAAGCTTTGATGTTTTGCTTGGTGTACGATAACTTAATGCGTTCCACATGACAGTCATTCACATGTGGCCCATCAGCACAAAGGTAATTAGATACATTTATCAACGAAGCCAACATCCCTCCGGGTACATCACAGACAGGATATATGATCCTGGTTGAAAGTAAAATGTATATAATACAGCCTAAAACATTTATTTGGTTAACAATATTATCAGCAACGCACAGCGACCTTTAAAATATAAAATATATCGTTTTCAAACATTCTGACTTACATTTTCATAGTATCCTCATTTTCCGCAATATTTTTGACATCTAATTCGTTTCGCTCGGCGTCTAATATGCTAATATGCTTTTGGAAACAATACGCGTTTATCTTGGCAAACAGTGGCAGCCATTTTCATATTTAAGACAATTTCGCACAGCGCTGGTAATTTATGCTTGACGCAAAACGAAACGAAGCAAACGCAAAGATGCGGTGTAGGGGCAAGCTGGGGCAAGCGAAGAGAAGGCTTTGTGTTATGCCAACGCAACGCACGAAATTAATGAGACACAAAGACTTAGGGGGCGATCCCTTTTTTCACCTTCACGTCTCGATGCACAAGCGAACGCGCGTCGTCGTCTTGCACGACCACAAACCACACCACTTCATCATCGACACTTCAAACTTAACACACACGACAGTTATTTAAGTTTACAATGAATAATTATAGTTTGTGTCTTTAAATTCTACTTACTTTATGAGAAGTGTGGACTGGTGTCGAGTACGTCATGATTTTTGTAGGTTATGCAAGCTACAAATCATGATAATAGTTTTAGTTCAGTAGTTTATTAACAGATGGCGTTTAAGGTGTTCGGTAAAAGAAATCTGTTTTACAGCAGATATAAAATTGAAGTGATGGGTGATAAGTAGGCCTTGAACAACGCGTGGATGGTTTAACATTCTAGGTTGATTTAATTACGCAATTACGTTCGCGTTTGTTGTGTGCGGTTGAGTGAAAATATTTCAACGCTGCTTTTGCGTTTTCCAGCGCCCGCCACGAACAGAAATCCATCCGTTTCTCGCAATTATCTGCACAATACGCAGCCGAGCACATTTTCACTTTATTTCGGATTTCCATTTCGTTCGAAATTCCAGCGTCACACACTCTACGCTGCGCTTTATTATATAAATTTTTATGCTTCACCCAAAGTTTTCTTTTGATTTTCGTACGCTACGACCGGAATTAAGCAACGCCGTACTCAGCAAACGTTTTTTTTTGTGGAACAAAAAACCGCGTTGAAAAATTTTTACTTGGGGGAGAAATAAAGATGCTGTTTGCGTTCGTTCAGACGTTCATTCGTTGGTGGCTGTGACATCGTCTCGAATGTCTCGAATAAAGCGGTATGAAAGCGTCGAAATTGTCTGCAAAGTCTTAAAGTCTGCTTGCGTGAAGGGATAATTAAAGACGCGGACGGCGACGCCACTTTTACGCCTTTTCTTTCAGGCTGGAAAAGTGGTGGGAAAAGATTTTCAAAGCTGAATATTCTTTAATTTTAATGAATGCTTCAAACCTTCAAGCGAAACGAAAAAACGCACGAAACTTTTTATCCAAAAAAAAAACGCAAAGAGTGGTAATTTACATTTACCCTATTATCCACATCGGGAATTAATCCGATTAGAACTCAAATGATGCCGAAAGTTAATGAAAGGTATTTTTGGCATTCGGCACCGAATAACGTTAGAAATTTTAAAAATTCGATTGCGAAATGTGCCAAATGTGAGGTTATGTACGTTCGCGTACCAAACGTTCGAATTGTGGGTGCAATTAATTCGCGAATGTAATGAAACGCACCGATGTGGATGCGCTAAATTTGAATCAGCGCGAATTCCCGAATGCGTTC